>PPLL03000014.1:0-272199 GCA_003706475.3 Insectozyma corydali
AATATGGAAATATGATTTAAGCTTGTTTATAGGCCGGATATATGATTATCACAACTTGCATATTTCCAGTACTACTTGCATATTTCCAGCACTATTTGCATATTTCCAACAAAATTATCGTGGCTAAAACATGAATATCACGATCGTTCAAATCTTCTTCTGTGAATGACAACACTGGGTTTATTCCAGCTTTCTCAAGGTCTTTCTCTGACATTTAGATTGTCCATTTCAAGATGAATATTGGATACTATTTATAGTGGATCACTTAATAGCCGCTGCGATTAGATAGGAATTTAAATTACACAAAGTGGACTTAAACAATAGAGTGCGATAACGCAATTTTCAAAAAGGAAATTGATAAAGATTGATATGTTCGAGTGTTATCTAAATACTTTGATATTGGTTTTCTCAAAACCTGTCAAATCTGGCCCAGTGAGATCTATTATTAAGACATCTTACAATATTGAATTGATGTTGGTGAACAGCATGAATCTTTCAATTTGGTAAAATCTCTTTTGAGGTGCCACATGCCACAGGCTCGTTAGATATCTAAAACAAGTGCTATTTCATATTTTGCAATTTTGGCTAAAAGAGTCCGACAAATTCTAGTGCAAGATCTTTTTAATTTTGATACTTATTTAGTTTTTCACTACTGAAATAAAACTGTTGAAGATTACATAATAAATTTATGTGCTTTGTTACTGTTGATGATAGTGACATACCAATCTGCAAAATAAATCTGGACGAAATCAAACAAGTGTCACACGCCGCAAGTCAGTATTATATATCTACAAAGAGGTGCATTTGAGAACCCGGACATCTCTTTCAATATTTGTCAGTGAAACAAAAGTAGTAGGGGGGTTAGGGGCAATGATGTTTGAATTAAAGATTGGGGGCTTTTTAATAAGTATTTCGATTTTTCATTTGTAACGACCACTGTGGATACATATACACAATATCCAAGCATCGTTAACATGAAGTCAAGGACATTTTGTATTTGATCGGCCTGGTACTTTTTTCGATACTCATTAATAAAGAAGGACTGGTAGAGAGGAAGAGATATCCAAAGAGATTGGGTTTTCATAATTACTCTCAAACTCTATTCGTTAGTGAGGAACTGTGGATACAAAATTACAAGATTCCAAGCATCAATATTCTAGCGTGAGACCATTTTAACTTTACCGCCGGTATTTCATTTAAACTTGTCTATAAATTGTTTACAGTATGGAGGTAGGGATATACAGGATTAGAGATTGCGGCTCTATAATACTCTATTATTCTATTTGTTAGTGACGACTACATCATAAATTGTTTGGTTGGTATCGAATGGATTATCAAGGTATAAATTATGTCCACCTTCAGGTATTTCATAATATTTAAAAACTTTGTCATTGATTTCTTTATGATTGATTTCTTTATGATTGATTTCTTTATGATTGATTTCTTTATTCAATTTATCAATCAATTTCTTTCCTGCTTCGGAATTCATAAAATCATACTCTCCATACATTACATGACAATTAAATCTCAACTTGTCTTTATCATTCTCTAGGACAGCAAGAAATTTATCATATAATGGCCATTTGCTAACTGTTGCAGGGGTTAATAAATACTTTATGTATATATCACTATTTGTTCCTGAAGTGATTGAATTGTATAAATACTCAATGATCAACTCTACTTCTTTTTGCTTTCCATAAACCAAATCATTTGTATTTTTAAAAATCCACTGTGGTCCTCCATGTTTGTCAATCAATTTGTTAATCTTTAACAATTTCTTCATCCAAAGACCAAAGTACATTTGGGTTCCAAAATGACCTAGAAACGGTAATATCCTAGGCAAGTAGGGGATCTTGTAGTACCACTTGAGAATATGATCTTTAGACAATACGGGATATCTCGATAAAAAATTGTACGACGTTGGATCGAGTGTTGGCTTTTGAATTTTATTTGTAATTTGATCGTTTGTTATAGCCAATGCGTGACGCTCCATCCCTACCGGAGATAATAAAATGAGGTTCTTCAACTTATCAGGGTACTTCAACCCATAGGAACCCGACCAGTACCCACCGAATGAATGACCAATTAAATAATCTATATGGTTTATGTCAGAAGCAATTCTCCAATTCTCAATTGCTTGACAATAAAATTGTTCCAAACTGGTCAAAATAGGCATGAAGAATTCCTGGTATTGTTTAAATTCCTCAGGATCAATTTGAAACCCCGAAATTAATTTATAATATTTATTGTACAATTTTGAATCATTCAGATCTATCATTTTCAACTTTGGAGGTTTTGGAATCTTCCATGATATAGCAGGATTGTCAATTTTTGGATTAGAAGATAATCCAAATGTCAAATTATCAAGGAAATGAATATGATAATTGTAATCACGACGGTTTTTGAACTTATTGATTAATTGGAAATTTCTCGCAAAGCATCCAAGAGAACTACCATACCCATGAATGAATACGATATGTTTAGTTTCGAGTGATTCATTATTAATAATCTTAAACCCTACTTCATTTATGTGATTTTCATCATCTAATTTCACTTTTTTAAATTCCTTGATGATGTTTTCATTCTCAATAGACAGCGACGGCACCATTAATTCCACCAATTGGTGTTGTAATTGCACCAAACGATCCTTCAGTAATGATCTCCACCATATTCGAAACGCAGTCAGTAAGGGTAATTTCCTCGCTAGACTTTTGTTCAATTTATACTCTTTTGGTAAGATGTATTTATTGGTATTTTTCGTATTAAAGAATCTTACAATTTGTTTCATGAAGGGAAAAAAAAAAGTTAACGTTTATTAATCTTCATCTCTTCATACCTTTCAAAACCATGAGTTTCACCATGTTCAAACTCATCCATCTCATAAGTTAGATCGTCTTCAAAAGACTCGACATTTGCCCACTCCTCGTACCATCCTTTTTGAAATGGTCCAATCTGGTTGATTCCAATTGGAACTGACCAAATGTAAGTCAACACTGAATAAACTACCCAAGAGGTGATGAACCCAGTGAAGAAATTCAATTTGTATAATTTCGTAGCTCCCTCTGGAACACGGTGTGTTTCAGTTGCACCGACGAATCCAACAATGTTCGGAAGGATTCCACAAATGTACGCAACGTAAGCTCTCCAATTACACCCAATATTGTTAAATTTGTAAATTGAAACTTCACCTTTGTTCTCCGGTGACGTTAATGAATATAAATGGGTGAGTTTTAAATATCCCCTTCTTACATAATAGTAATCACACGCTACTACCCCAGCGATAGCACTTAGGAACACCGCGTATGCCGATAAATAAGTGGTGAATTTCGATGATGAGGAAATGAGTTTCCATGGACACACACAAATAGCCAAGACCCCACAGATATAACTGCCTCTTCTAATATTGATGAATCTAGGTAAAAGAGCAGTACAATCTGTGCCGAATGATAATGAGTTTGCCGATATGTTTGTTCCCAATTGAGCCAACGCAAATGCAGCACTGATGAAAAACACACCAGCACGATTCCCGGGTGTATAATCATCTAGGAATCGGAATAAAACATCTAATGGTGACCACATGGCTTCTCCATACATATGTTCTGAAGCTGAAGTGACTAATATACCAATCAAGGAAGTTAAGGAAAAACATATCGGTATGGATAAAGTGTAAACCAAGTATTTCATTCCAAATGATGGTTGGGATGCAAACCGGGAAAAATCAGGAGCATTGACTATCAAAGTGGCAAAGTTGGCTAATGAATTCATTGTAGATTCAACAAAGGCCCATCCTAATTCACTTCCGTGAACTTTAGCTTTTTGATGTACAACTGGTCCTATTCCGCCAGCTTTGACTATGGTCCATACCAAAAATGCAATTCCAGCAATGGGTGCAATATATGCTTTCACCGTGAATAAATGTCTAATTTTATGTGGCGGGAACCATAAGAATGGTAGTTGAAATAACCAGAATAAAAAGATACCCAAGAATTGAAATGTGGTTAAGTCAGGATCAGATATGGTGTTTTTGATATTAGTAGGAACATTCTTACCGAAAATAGACCATATCATTAATTGGAAAGTTGGACCAGCAACCGCCGTTTGTACTGAATACCATATCAAAGACATGACAATTCTATTGATTACAGGCCATAATGACCCATAGATTCCAAAAGATACTCTAGCTGAGACTGGAAACGATATGTGATACATGATCCCCACTCGAGACCCAATACTAACAAAGATACCACACAAGGCATAACCTAACCATACACTAATCCATGTCTGCCACCAATTCATACCACCAGCTTGAATACCAGTGGCTGCAATTTGCCAAGTATTGATATTGAATGAATCAGCAATCCATAAAAACACGTAATTGTACCATTTCCATTGTCTTCTAGCAATTTCAACTGGTCTCAAATCATGATTGTATAGAAACAATTGTGACGCTGAAAGATTCCCCTTTGATTGAATCTCAAATTTCTTGACCATTCTTTGATAAAAAGAATCATTGTTCTCTTCAATTGATAGTTTGGATACCTCAGTCACGTCCTCATTATACGCTTCATGCAATTTCCCCATCGATGTATCTCATGGAGAAATTTTTCACAAATTTTTAGAGATAAGAAAATTGATCGTTTAACCCGACGTGCAGATCAAGATCATTCCCAATTTGGTAATGCGGTAAAAGTCTGTATATATACATTAAAGAAATGAACCAACCAAATTTCTATGCCCCAATTTCTGCTTGTTAAACTAGTTTCAAGCTTTTATCTTGTTTGATGAATGAATTTCAGTTTCGTATTTCTCAAACCCATTGTGGACTTCATGACCTACCAATTCGTCTTCGAACGACTCTACTTCAGCCCATTCTTCAAACCAGCCTTTTTCAAATACTCCAACCTGTGGCGTTCCCGTGTTGACGGGGAAAAAGTGATTCAATGTGATATAAACCAAAAATGATGAGCAGAAACCCATAAAGAAATTCAATCTATAAACTTCAGTAGCACCTATGGGGACATGGTGAGTTTCAGTGGCACCAACAAATCCAACAATGTTAGGCAATATACCACATAAGTATGCAGCGTAAGCTCTCCAATTACATCCAATCTTGTTAAATTTATATATGGAATTTTCATTCTTATCTTCCGGTGAGTTTAATGAATATAAATGGGTGAGTTTGATGTATCCTCTTCTTAAATAATAGTAATCGCACGCGACAACACCGGCAATCGATGAAAGGAAAACCGAGTAGGCAGACAAGTAAGTGGTGAATTTGGATGATGTGGAAATAAGCTTCCATGGACAAATACAGATAGCTAATAATCCACAAATGTAAGCACCTCTTCTAATATTGATGAAACGAGGTAAAAGAGCAGTACAATCTGTACCGAATGATAATGAGTTGGCAGATAAGTTTGTTCCCAATTGAGCCAACGCAAATGCAGCACTGATGAAAAATACACCAGCTCGATTCCCTGGTGTATAGTCGTCTAAGAATCGAAATAAAACATCCAATGGTGACCACATGGCTTCTCCATACATATGTTCCGAAGCTGATGTGACTAGTATACCAATTAATGAAGTGATGGAGAAGCAAATTGGAATGGATAAAGTGTAGACCAAATATTTCATTCCAAATGATGGTTGGGATGCAAAACGGGAAAAATCAGGAGCGTTGGTGATTAAAGTGGCAAAATTGGCCAAAGAGTTCATGGTAGACTCAACAAATGCCCATGCTAATGCTCCACCAGTGACTTTAGCTTTTTGATGGACAACTGGTCCTATTCCACCAGCTTTGACTATGGTCCATACCAAAAAAGCGATTCCGGCAATTGGAACAACGTATGCTTTCACCGTGAATAAATGTCTAATTTGATGTGGTTGGAACCATAAGAATGGTAATTGAAATAACCAAAATAAAAAGATACCCAAGAATTGAAACGTGGTTAAGTCAGGATCAGATATGGTGTTTTTGATATTGGTAGGAACATTCTTACCAAAAATAGACCATATCATTAATTGGAAAGTTGGACCAGCAACCGCCGTTTGTACTGAATACCATATCAAAGACATGACGATTCTATTAATAACAGGCCATAATGACCCATAAATTCCAAAAGATGACCTCACAGCAACTGGAAATGAAATATGATACATGATCCCCACTCTTGAAGCAATACTGACAAATATACCACACAAGGCATAACCTAACCATACACTAATCCATGTCTGCCACCAATTCATACCACCAGCTTGAATACCAGTGGCTGCAATTTGCCAGGTATTGATATTGAATGAATCAGCAATCCAAAAAAACACATAATTGTACCACCTCCATTTTCTTCTAGCTTCTTCAACAGGCCTCAAATCATGATTATAAAGAAACATTTGTGCTGTTGACAATTCACCTTTTGGTTGTACTTCTAATTTGTCAATTATCTTTTGCCAAAATGATTTAGACTCAACTACTTCCACATCGGATGACATTTTACTGACTTCTTCAACATCGACATTGCTTTTGATACTTGACATTCCTGGTTGATATGAAGAACCCATATTTGATGAAACTTGTAGATGTGGGAAAATGAGATTTTCAAATCATTAAATAAGAATGAAAAATTATCAAGATTGTCGTAAATTGGTGGAAATTTAATTTAATTAAATTATCTGAGATTATTGCATATAAAGAATTGGCTTCTGTGCATCTATTTATGTATAGATAATTCATTTACTGTTTTATTCTGTGAGACGCTATCGTTGTGTAATTATCTTTTTTTTTACGAAGCAAGTGCCTTAAAAGTATGATTTTAGGGTTGCTGAACACAAGGCTGTAGCAGATTGATTAAATAGACGAGTATAGGTTCTTTGAAAGTTGTTGAGTATTATAAAGCATCGCATCGTAAAAATTCAATTATCGATCTGATTGCTGGTGTTATCTTGACTGAGTGTTAAATGCCTTGCTATTATCTTCTTCTCCTAAGCGCCTTATGGAAACAGCCGAATTTTTGATTTCTTATCAATTATTTATATGCAGTACCAACACTTTACTATCAGGAAATTTTCAAATCTAATCAGATCTACAACTAATCTATTCATTATCAAACTGCAATCAATGCAATCTATAATATGTATAACAAAACAGGGACATCATCTCATCTCATCTCAACATTAACTTACAAACAATAAGATTTTCAAAGCTGTTCACTTTCTTCAATACTAATTAGTCTTATATAGGTCACACAAATCGTAAATCACAATTGGTAGACACGCAAGGGTTGTTGATTTCACATATAACATATCCTTTAAATCCTTTGCTTCAAACTTTCTTTCCTTTAAATCTTTCTGTTGACTTGGATGAAAATTCATAGCACATATTTAAATTTCGACGATTCTTAAGACCTTGGTATTCTCGCTACATACATATGTTAATCATCATGTTTAGCTCTTCGACTACTATAAAAGATTGATGCAACATTTAATCATAAACCTTTGCTCAATTATTTGCTTTTGCAATTGATTACATGCTTTACTATAGTATTTGCTCTTGCGATTGATTACATGCTTTACTAATAGTCAATGTCAGTCAAATGGAAAATTTAGCGCAACCAGGATAGCATTGTTTTACATACAATATTGAAAGATTGACCATTAGTTTGTAGACCTCTGTTTCTCATTCCCTTCTCAATTTAGTAGAAAAATTTCAAATGTGTCAAAATGACATCCATTTCTTCCTACATATAAGTTATTTTCTAAAACCACAAATCTCAATTTATTTCTAGTGGGGTTGTCTATTCCATGTTATCATTAGGATACCAATCAGGAACTTCAGTCAACAATATCAAAGATCAGAATGGAAGTGCTGGATATACCAACTATGATTCTCCTGCTCATCATACTACATCAATAAATTCAATAAACAATAAAAACCAATTCAATAATCCAAATGACTTTATAACTTATGTCATACCTGATTTCAATGCCGTCAAGTATTTCCAAAAAGAGTTTGTCCAATCAAGTGAATTTCACATCATTGAAGAATCAGAAGTCACTGGATTTGAAATATACTTGGTCGAACAATGGATGTACCACAGAAATATCAGTACCGTTGTATCAGCATACACCGGAAATGATTTCTCCAAAATATCCGTCATTAAATTCACCATAATTAAAAAACCATCAAAGTATTACCCATTAAGATTCCAGGAGTATTTGAATGAGATCATACAAAACCATTCAAAGATGAAAACCATGGATATTTCACGAATCAACAACACTGAATCATCATTAAATGACTCAAATGAAGTTTGTTTTGTCACAAATTTAACTATGCTACCCTCAAACTTGAATCTAATACCAATACCAGGGGGAGACATACGGATGGTTGAGAAGTATTTCATCATAAATTCAAATTTAAAACGATTACAATGTACTGGAAGATCAATATCGTTGATCTCTGATAAAATCTCCGATGCTTCAGAAGATAAATTCCGTCAGATGTATCGTATTTACAATACAAAAATACCGGTCAAGTTTGCAATTAGAGAATTGATAAATTTGATTCAGATTTCCTTGTTTTATTTCGACTTACTCGATATCAAGTACTGTAATGGTTTACTATGTGCAAAAACAGAAGAGGCTATAACTAATTGGTGGAATCTCATAGGGTTGCCCCATTTCAATGTAAAACCGAATTTGAAAAATGGAATATTACCTTCAATGACAGTCGCAGCTATAATAAGCTTGATCCTCAGTGTAAGATTACGAATAATAATCGTCGGAGGTACCGAAGTGCCTAAAGATCCATTTGATTTCGAGAATTTTATGATCTCAATTGGACAATTCCAAAAACAATCCAAATTTGACAAAACTAGAAAATTGGATATGGAAACTTTGAATAAATTATTCACAATCACAAATGCAAGATTATTGCCTGAGAAAAATTCAAATTATTTTTACTCAGATTTAGATCAATCACAAGATTATGAGTTAGTTGGATCTCCACCGAATTCTTCTGGTTCAAAAAGAAGTTATGGAAAGAAAGAGTTGAAAAAATTGACCAATGTAGTCAAGGCAACAGTGCAGGATCATATCAATGTATCAAGTATGGACTCAAATAAAGCAACTACGGGCAGAATACGAAATAGAATCGCTAAATTGGCTGATACAATAAGTCCTTTGGATGTTGAAGCTTTGGATTTGGACCTACTTGTTAAAAATTATTTAACAGGCAAATCTTTAATCCGATTATTCTATGGAATTCAAAGCAGTGGTTTGCAACCACAAATCTCATCAGACCAAAATCGAACTAGACGACGAGGAAAATCTATTTCCGAAGACTCTCAATATCATTTCGAATGTTTGAGAGATAAGATAACCCAAACATCAGATATTAAGGCCTCTATAGGTTTCAAAAAATTCAACAAAAGAAACAACCAGAAAAGTTTGACTCATTTAGAACCAGGGGTCAATCTAGGGGACGAGAGATCAAACCAGTCATCATCTATGGTCGATTCTTTTTTGCAATTGAATAACGAAACAAACTCAGGTGCAGAAAGTATAGGTGAATCAATAAAAAAATGTGAATCAGTAACTGGATTTCAAAATCCGTTGACTAAGTTCAAACATGAATTGAATAGAAGAAACTCATGGCCAATGATTCAACAGAATTTGAATACTTTACTGTTGTTAAAAGATTCACCTTTTTTCGAATTCAAACCTTCTATAGTCAAATCAAGAAGTATAAGTTTCTCATGCATTGAATCTAAATTATTGTTGAAACCCGATCCAACAATGGGCACAATAACTAAATTCTCACAAAAGTATTTAGAAAACATTAAAACATTGATAGAGTATGAACATTTAAAAAATTACTACATCAATAATAAAAAGGAATATTCTAATGCAAATTTGAATAAATTATTTCAATCGATGAATTTGGAACTACACAAGTTGAAGAATTTAAAGACTCAAATGGACTCCTCAAAAGCAAATATCATAGAAGGCGGAATGGCCAATGAAGTAGAATATAATATCAAGAATTTGACTAGTTCGATCGATCGATTATCATACGAAACCAGGATTATAGTTAAACGAATAAAAGAATTGGAGGAAAATTTCAAATTATTTGAGATAAAATCAAATGACGATTGTCAAGATCGCTTAGGAATTATAATTAATCAGGTCCTACAACTGGAACACTTTAAGCAAATTTATGACATAAACGAACAAAAAGCTTTGGCGTTTAAACTAACCGGTGATGAAAACTATCAATTTAAAACTGAAAACAAAAATCAAATGGGAATAATTCGATGGATTATTATATACATTTACGGTGTGTTGTTATCAGTGTTTCAATTTTTTCAATTCAATAGATCAAATATGAATTTGGATCGAATAAGACATGTATGGGTAAAGCTCGATCCAAATAAATCAATGATCAAAAAAGCGTATTCTTATCTCGGAAGAGAACCAACAAAGGATAGTATAGCATCTGACATTTAATTTATTAAATCAATTAACTTGGAGATTTCGAGTAGATCTGATTCTGTAATGTCTTTAATTTCTAACTTTGACAATTTTCGATGCACAATCTCCAACTTAGATTCTAGGTCAGAAATATTATCCCTCAATTGTTTCGATATTGGACGTAGGTCGTTTTGATATTCTTTAACTGATCTCTTGTAGCGTTCCATTTCTTGCCTCTTGTTTGAAATCAAAAATTTCTTAACGACACTCAAAATCTCTTCATTTCCCTCACTTAATTCCATTAGTCTCAGCGATATAAAGTCCTGCTTTTGTATCTCCATCACTAATGTGTTTCGTTTCTGTTCTAATTGACGGATTTGCAGAAATTCATCTTGTACAATTTCTGGAGCACAAGTTTCTTGATCATTTAAAATTATGTCACGTTGAATTTGTTTCAACTTATTTATAAATTCACTAGATTCATCGACTTTTTGAGTCAATGTCTGTATCAAACTTGTCACCTCCAGTAAATCATCAAATACTCTATCATTCATATTTTTTCTGTTCACTTTCCAATTTCGTTTTTGAAATAACACGTCCAATTTTTTTTCATCCAAAACACAATCATGGTCACAATTGGTAATGCTCACGAGGACTTGATCCACGATGCGGTGTTGGACTATTATGGTAAAAGATTAGCCACTTGTTCATCAGACAAAACAATCAAAATTTTCGACATCGAAGGCACAGACAATTATAAATTATCCACCACATTAACTGGACACGAAGGTCCCATTTGGCAAGTAGCATGGGCACATCCAAAATTTGGCTCTATATTAGCATCCTGCTCTTATGACGGTAGAGCATTGATCTGGAAACAACAGCCGGAAAATCAACAATGGTCAATCATAGCCGAACACACTGTCCACCAAGCAAGTGTAAACTCAGTCAGTTGGGCACCACAAGAATTGGGAGCAATATTACTATGCACTTCTTCTGATGGTAAAGTTTCAGTGGTAGAATTTAATGATGATGGCACGACTTCTCATGTTATATTTGACGCCCATGCCATAGGGGTGAATTCTGCATCTTGGGCTCCAATAACAAATACCAATAATAGTAACAATTCCAATTTGAAACAACAACGCAGATTCGTCACTTGTGGGTCTGATAATTTGGCCAAGATTTGGAAATACGATTCGACCAATAACACATATATAGAAGAAGCAAAATTGGAGGGACACACTGATTGGGTAAGGGATGTTGCTTGGTCACCGTCAGTATTGATACGTTCATATATTGCAACTGCATCACAAGACCAGACCGTGTTGATCTGGACACAAGACAAGGATGGGAAATGGCAAAAACAATTATTAACGGGAGAAAAATTCCCTGATGTATGTTGGAGATGTTCATGGTCGTTGTCTGGAAACATCTTGGCAGTCTCTGGTGGTGATAACAAAATCAGTTTGTGGAAAGAAAACCTACAAGGAAAATGGGAATCTGCAGGTGAAGTTGATCAATAGAGAAATGATAATTATAACAATAAAATCAAAATTTATAGTTCGTTTATAACTGATTCTATAATCTTCTGGACATCTTTGGAAGCCTCATCAGCCGATTGTAAAACTTCATCGTGACTAGCCATACCTTTATCTAATGCAATTGGGTTCTCGTGGAATGCACTTGGTGGTTTCTCCCCAACACCAGCATTAGTGATTAATGATAATGCCAACACTTTGAGTCCACAATGACGCGCGATAATTACCTCAGGAACAGTAGACATACCAACTGCATCACCACCTAGTGTTCGTATCAATCTTACCTCGGCCCTTGTTTCAAAAGTAGGACCGGCAGCAAAAAAGTAGGTACCTTCATGTATAGTTCTTTTAATGTGGAGCTTATCCTTAGCTGTAGTTAAGAATAATTTACGTAATTCGTAATCATAAGCATCACTCAATGGCTGGAACCGGGGTCCAAATTGGTCCATATTCGGTCCTCTTAACGGATGAAAACCTGCCAATCCAGGAAAATTTATATGATCTTCTATCACCATCAATTCTCCAGGTTTATAATCAGGGTGCATACCCCCAGCGGCATTGGTCACTATAACAGTTGAGATGTCCAATACTTTAGCTACTCGAATAGGGAAAGTTGTTTCTTGGAATGTATAACCTTCGTAAAAATGCAATCTTCCAACCATACACATTACTGGAACCTTATTTTCACCAATGAGTCCAAATACTAATTTTCCAGCGTGTCCTTGAACGGTTGATGTTTTGAATCCGGGGATTTCGTGATAGGAAATCTCTATTTTTGATCTTGGATCTAAGATCTCAGCGATTCCACCAAGCCCCGATCCACAAATAATCATCACTCTTGGATGAGATAGTTCTGGAGTTTCACTCAATACAGATTTTATGGTGTCTTTTGCATGAGAGATTTTTTGTAAGTACTCTTCAGTTGGTATGAAATCGGTCATTTGATGCAAAAGAAGAAAAGCAGAAAAAAAAAGGTGATCTGGTGTAGATTTTCTGACACGCGATATTTACTCGGGCCACCAATCTGGTACGACAACTTTTATACCTATATAATTTGAGCCTTTGTTTAATGATGGAATTTCAACTTTAAAGTATGGATTCTTCTCAATGTCGGAGACAGAGAATAACCCTAATCCAAGATTATCTTTGATGGAAATGATTTTTCCCAGTGAGGTCTTACGTTTTCTAACCATCTTTGATCCGAAAGGTGAGGTTGATGCCGGATTTTGCTCCAATTCAGGTTCAAATTCGTCCTCAATTTGAGGAGTTATCTCTAGATTTGGAAGAGTGCTAAGGGGTAATTCTTTAAGTACGGAGTTTGCATCTACCTCGTTTTCTAGATTGTAGAACTGAATTGGAAATATTCGTTTACGAATTATGCCATTATTGAAGGTTCTTATAGTCAATTCTTGTCCCACATAGCATCCTTTATCCAATGACAACCCATTTGTATAATCTAAGTTGCATTCAAAAGGTAAAAAAGACATGTCTTTCAATTTGTAGGAATCTTTCATCTCAAATAAACCATTATGAAACCTCCTCTTTATTATATCGTCTTGTGAAACGTTGGATATCTCAAATTGACTCTTGAAAGTGGTGGAAAAAATTTCATTGACATTGATTTCAGTGTTTGTTATAACTTTCACACCAAAATTGGGTATTCTATTATCAATTGCAAACCCCACTATATATCTTGAGTACTCTTTATTGAACAAAACTTCATTTTTTATGAAAGAGTTTGCATTTTGAAGAGCATCAACTGGGTTCATCGACCTGAAATATTCATTCTGTATCGATTCTAACCACGGGTCAAATTTAGAATCATCATTGTAATAGTAATACGAGTGAAATTTTGATTCTTGTTGAATGTCTACATTGGAGCTTAGTTTGTGCAATTTCAAAAGCATGTTCAACTTTGATGTGTTATAATCATCGATCTCAAGTATATAGTTTGGTGAATCTAGTTCTTCCTTAAATTGGTCATTCAAATTGTGGAACGGATCGCTGTATAGGAAACAATCGGTTACAACTCTACCTTTTGAGTTCAAAATCATCGAGTTTAAACCGTCTCGTGATATAGTGATGATATTATCTGGATCATATATATCCACATGCATCAATCCGTAATTTTTATTGATGTCTATTATATTCAGTAGGTCTGCATGTCTACTTTCTGATTCACTTATAGTATGTTGCTTCTTCTTCACCACATTTGGCAATAGCCGTGAGGTTAAAAGTCCATTGAGAAATTTTGTTGCGTCAGGTCCTCGTATTCTAATTAGGCTCTTGCTTAAACTGGCAACTCCTACCTTGGGAAACATCAAGGTTAGTAATAGACATTTATTTTTTTTTTCAACTTAGATCGCGCATGTATATTTTATTACTTGAATTTTGATATATCTAAACTACGACCAATGATACTTTTGGGTTTACTAACATCTTCTTGAGTTATGATTGAAGGTAGAGCGTCTTCACTATGGGATAATTTGTCTCTAATTTGCTCACTCAAAGATTGTTTTTGCTTTATATCATAATCCGGAGATTGAGCTTTCGGCATCGTTGCCAATTTGACAAGATTAGTATACGAGTGACGTTTCGAGCTCATTGCAGATGAAATATTGGAAGATGTAGAGCTGTTTAAAAAACTTTCATTTTTTGACATCAAATTTGATCTCAGTTCCAATTCTCCGTAATCAAAATATCCATACCCACCCATCAATTCGAAATTGTCATCCTGATCACTATTTGGTGAGCTTTTTGTTTCACTTGAGTATTCAGTTAGTGAGTCGTCATCCTTGTCCACTGTCAATTTTATTGGATTCTTTGTCGAAGGAGAAGTCAATGAAACATGACTCAATTCCTTTTCAACTCTGAGCTTTTGAATTTCCATTTTACGTTGTTGAGAATCACTAATGGATAATAAAAAGTTTGATTTATGACGAAGATTCGTTTTCAAATCTTGAACCACTTTATGGAATGTGTCGAGGAATCTTTCCGTTTGACGGTGTTTAGAACAAACTGTAATTATGACTTTATCATAATGAATGATGTATCCTATTCCAAACCCTTGATCAGCAGCTGGTGGGATTCCAAATAGCAACAAGGCTGGATTTCCACAATTCGAAATCAACAACTCTGGATTGGACAATTTTTCTACATTGAAATTGTATAACAAGGGTATTTTAGTATTTTCACTAATAACAATAGGAGGTAATTTATCTTTGTGTAGGTTATTCAAATATCCAACCACATTTGGTTTATTCAACACTTGAATTATCGACATTAGATGTCTCTCAAACCCTTTCCCATTCATAGCGTCAAGGTATTGCTTTGTATGAATTTGACAGCATTTTTTAAACAATTCGAATTTCTCTTGTGATCCTGCACTTGAAATGTATAGTTTGACCAAGTTTAACAAATTATCATTTTGAACTGGTATCAACTCCGTTCTTGCATCTTTGAACTTTCTAGTTGTGATTGGCTCCAATGTATTGACCATTCGACCATATAAAGAATAATTTGTAATTTGAAAACAAACTTGCATTATTGAATCAATTGAAAGGTTGAATTTTTTGGCCAAGTTGGAGTCTAGTTTGACGACATGAGTCTTGTATTCGTGTTGATTAATTAAGTCAGCTAATCTTGTTTCAGAAAGATGAATCATGTTCTGTAATTCCGGCGTCATGTTAAATTCGATTCTCTTGTGTTCTGGTTTATCCTTACTTGAAGATATGAAAGTTATATTATCATCGAATAGAGTGTATTCCGAACCATTGATATTTTTAGCCAACTTTAAAACTGAGTCGGTGTAAATATCACTAATAAAACGAAGAATAGCAGTACTATCCATTGACATAGACTCCCAAACCACACCAGCCACCGAGTTCCTAGTGACAATCATTTGCAATTTATCATACCATCGAGAAGTACATGATCCAACCTGGACATTGGCTTTGGATAATACTGAAGTTCCATGAGATATCACCGAGGTTTTCTCTTGGTCTGTAGTTGGGGTATTTGGATCGAGTACCAAAACAAATAAGGCATTATTAATGATCTTCATGTTTTCAAAATTGGATTCTTTCAATGATAACCTTGCAATTTTCCATGTTTTCAACAGTTGAGTTGTGATTGATCCAATTGCATTATTGATAGACTTAACGGAGTCCACCATCTCCGACTCATCGATTATTGATTGGATGATATTTGATAATTCATGGTCGTTGAACCAAATACGGTGTTTTGATCCAGTAGTTTTGTGTTCTTCAGCAGTATATGGAGTCAATACTTCTAATGAGTAAAATTGATTGTTTGAAATAATCAAAATGTGTCTTGAATCATTGATGTCGATATATTTCTTAACTTTCAAATCACTACTTTTTGCACTAGTGTCTGGTGCTCTAGTAGTGCCAAATAAATGCTTATAACAATTCATAGTCAAAGGATTGTTATTCTTTGGAGTCCTATCAGGCTTTAATGTCTCATTTCTCAAAGTCACAATGAATTTTAAACTCGAGTTTATCAAATTTGCAGATCGTTCAGCCTGATTTGGCGGATTGATGGTTTTTGAATATGGGTCTTCTTCAAGAATCAAATAAGGATTCCTAGGCAAAATATCACCTTTCCATTCTCCATAAACTGCCGGTGTTGTATCATCGTTGATCACGTTTAGATAATTGGTAAAAGCGGAGTTTGAACTCAATGCTTCTAAGTGAGACTGAATCAAATTCACTAAATCGTTGGAAATGAATTCAGTAGACTCAAGAAGTAATTCTGAATATTCATTATGAGGCAACAATGGTTTTAAAGCTCCTAATAGTTGTTGGGTAGTTGCCATCAACAGGGGCACTGGTAATTGGGGTAAGGCTTGTTCATTCTCAAAAGTGTAGTAGTTCCCTGAATGCGGCATATTGAATGGATAAGTAACTAGTTGAAGTTTGATTGGGTTATGATATTTGAAACAAGAAAAAATGGGTGATTCCAATTGGGTGATTTCAATTGGGTGGTGCTTTGTGGTGAAAATGGTGTTAGATGAAGTTATATTATTTTTAAATGTGGAGAGAAAATGACTGTATGTCGCATTTGGACAATTCGATTGAGAATTTCATCGGTATTTGGATCTAATGTCTTTTTTGTACTCGATCGTTTACATTTGGAAAAGAGGCTTAGATCAAACAGATCTATTGTTGACTAGTATAAACACATACCTTTCGGGATTATAAGGATTTTTAAATTGGCATGGCCATTAGTCTGGAATTTGAACGCTTGGTACGATCAACATTGCTAAAGTTTGATTCATGCTCAGTGAACGAACTCTTACAAACTTTTTACTAATTAATGGATCCATTGCTTAAAATGTTTCATATCTGATGGAAGAACTTCAGGGTCATATTCACGTTTGGATTACACTCTGCTGATTCATTCAACTTGTATCTCGTCCTTTCATAGATAAAGGTAAAGGCTGTGATTGAAATCTCATCGATGTCTAGTTAATTAGCCTTGTAAAAATCAAACAGAATCAATCGTGCATCCAATCGCTCGGTCTCTTAGACTTTGAATCCTAATATAAGCCACTTGATCCTTTGATGGTATATCATTCTTACCATCAAATTAATTAGCCAAAGCAAAAACTAATCTTACACTTGAAACAAAAAAATCTCATGTAACAAAGTCAATATTGGCTATATTGAATCTGATATATGGCTCTGTCATATCTCTTGGTGATTGTTACAAGCTGTAGTGTTAAATAAGTTTGAAGGTAATTTTGCAGTTGGGAAATTATGTTTCAACACTACCACTCATTTTTTTATTGCCATTCCACTAGACTTCAAATCAACACTCAGCACATTTAAATCAAAACTCAATGATATAAAGCCAACCATTCAAACTTAAAACATACCACACTCGTTTCAACTAACTAATCATCTATGAGTGGCATAGCATTAAAATTAACTTCTTTATTGGTAAGAACAGTAGCTAAGCCCATAGGCAATGCCATCAAACGACAAGCCAAAGATCATGAGAGTTTCCGTAAAGGTTGTATAACATTTGCCCAAACATTACACCTGACAGAAATCAAGTTGAGAATGCATTTACTAGGGGAAAAGAAATTGAAAATCCGACCTTTGAATGACAATAAAGCCATTGATCAAGGCGCCACCTTCATATCCGAATTTTTTATATTCTCAGTGGCGGGTAGTTTGATTTTGTATGAAAGTTATCGAAGTAGAAAGAAAGCTAGCAATGAAAGAGACGCATTAGCAGATGATATTAGTGTTTTACAAAGTGAAATTGAATATTTGAAGGATAAATTGAGTGATTTTAATATTAAATTGGACGATTACACAGTTCCAGAAGGTTATAAACCGAAATATATAAAAATTGAAACAAACAACATTCCCAAAATAAAGGAACAACCATCAACAGCACCAAAGGAGATTATTAATCCCACAAAAGCATGAACTTATTCCACCATGATAGATATAAATAGAGTCAAAATTAGAATACATGTATATAAACAAATCTATTTCATTGGATTTTGAAGTCCCAATTGTTGATGATATTTAAACAAATTATATTATAATACAAATATTTGAAACTAAGAAACTATGGATTGGTATGAAAAATATAAAAAGAAGCATGAAAGAATGAAGTTTTTCACTTGATACTTCATTCGATCTACTTTTGATTCTTCTTTTTTTCGACTTTCAATAATAAGGCTTTATTGATGTGTGGCAAAACACCTCCAAAAGCAATTGTAGCTTTAATCAAATTATCCAATTCTTCATCACCTCTAATTGCCAATTGTAAATGTCTTGGAGTGATTCTTTTGACTTTCAAATCTTTAGCTGCATTACCAGCCAATTCCAATACTTCAGCAGTCAAATATTCTAATACAGCAGTCAAATAGATAGCTGCTTTTGAACCAACTCTAATTTTGTTTTGTGCAGATCTCTTAAGATATCTCTTAACTCTTCCAACTGGAAATTGTAAACCAGCTCTAGCAGAATGCGAAGTTGCTGATCTTGAAATTTCTGATGATTTTCCTTTACCACCGTGTACTTTTCCTTTTCCAGACATTGTGATGTGTAATAGTTTTTATGATTTGGTGTGTGGTATATGAATTTAATATAGCTGTTTGTTGTGGTTTCGAAACTTGTTACTTACAAAAGAAAAAAATGTAAACAAATGTTTTTTTTTATTTTTATTTTTTATTTTTTTTATTTTCCATTTTTTTTTAATTTTTATTTATCTCTAGAATTATAGAACACAGACCCACACAACTAGTCTCTGATGTCCAGTCGAGAGAGCTTTTACACCATTTGTTGCATTACAGAATAACTATGTGAGACAAAAATATGTATCACAGCAAGATCAGGAATGGTATTTAAAGAGATTGCTTTTCTACGAATAAATTCAACTCATTCGCAAATAGGTGTTCAGATTGATTCTTACTTTTACTATTGGTCCTTTCAGTCAACGCGTGTCTTTAGCACTCTACTCTCATTCTATAATTCTTAGCAAGCTAAAACACGTTTTATTATAACAGTATCAGAAGTAAATCATCGCAAAACATCCCTTGTTATTCGTTTATTCATTAATTTAAAATCTCTTCAGCTTTTTAACTATTTACTATACTGAATGATCCCAATTTTGCAATCATTTTTTCAACTTCTGGTCTCGACATTTGCAATTCTGTACATATACTATCAAAATGTTGAAACCCTTTCAACAACTTGATTAAAATTATCAATTTTTGTTTTTCCACAGAATCCATTTCTTCTAATTCTTCCTCATTGTCAAGTAACGATCCATCATTTGAGTATCTATTCTGAGAAGATGACGAGTGTCTCATTCTTCTTTGACTTAATGGGACAATTATGTTGCCATTATCAGAATCGCTCTCTTCGTCCTCACTAGCATCCTCCAATATCGCATCATTGGATCCAAAACTTCTGCTTTGCAATTTATCACTATGATTACTATACGTAAAACTCACTTTTCTTCTACCTTCTGTTTTCAAAGTCTGCTCATTCACTTTTGTTCGTAGCAAATTGTCAAATTCTTTTGAATTTTGCTTAAATTTCTTCTTCATTTGGTTCTTCTTATTGATACTTTCTAGAAACTTATCATACTGAAATTCATCTCCACTTTCCAACGCTCTTGTAATTGAATTGAGCAACGGATATGAATAAACTCGATAAATAATCTTTCTTAATACTCCAAAATTGATAAATCTCCGTATATCTATATTCGACACTTGATCTTTATTCTGCAAATACCATTCTTTCACAGTTAGACTTTGATTTAAAGATCTATACAATTGAAAAAGCTTAGTTTTGCTCGGTACATTAATGTTTGCATAATTTGAGTTATAATTAGTGTGATAGCTACTACTTCCAAACATCTCCTTTGGAGATCTTGAAAGAAACGACTGTTTTGTGTATGGTGAGAGCGACGATGATCCGAATCTCTTGAAATTGTAACTTGGCGAGTATTCACTTGGTTTAGGTGAATTATTAGCAATTGGAGTGTTGGGATACGACGAGGACAACGGATAATCATAAGCAGAAGCTGATGAATCCGCAGTTACCACATAAGCTTGGCATTCTTCCGCCATTTTGCCGTCAAATCTTAAAAAGTCACCAATGGTGTTTGTTGGTGCATATATGTTACTGAATTGAAAAATATCAATAATCTCAATACATTTGTAATGCATCAAGTGCTGAATACACTGTTTCGTTAGGAGGTAATCTGCATCCGCTAGCTCTGATATTTTACGCACAGAATTCAAACCATTAATGTAAGGTAGAAGTTTGACCATCGTTGGATCCCAATTTACATCAACTAGTGAATTCAATTTCACACTAGCAATAGGAACTTGATACGCTTTGATATTGACCGGTGGTGGAAGAATGGGAAAAAGTTTGATATCAACCGAGTTTGAATTATCCAACGGTATACAACATTCTGAGTAATTATTTAGATCTTGATATATTTGTTGAATCAATGATTCAATTGAAGACAAGGTGATTTTTCTGGTTTTAGAATGCCCTGGTGCGTTCATAGATGCATCATTAGGAGTCGATACTTGACGATTATTATTACTGATAAGATTATTGTTTAAATTGCTCGTATAGTTGGTGGTGTACATTTCCAAATCGACTTTATGGGAATTGATATCATCCCCCACATTTGCATTCATGTTTCTACTTTTGCAAAATATATTCTCCTTGTCTAATTTACTAAGCATCTTATTTTGTTCTTCCAATACTTGAAACATCTGTCCCATCTTCCTTATTGCCGACTCATATGGCGAGACATCCCCAATACCATAGCGAAATACAAAACAAAAATTAAAACTAAAAGAATTACGTGAATAATACTCATTCTGCATGTTCACGGGATACCCAATGACCTTGAATTTATCAATCTTGAAAGAAATCAATTGATTACAAAGCTTGGGTTTGGGTATAACATAGTTTTTCACGGTATCGAAGTTAAAGAAACCAGCTTCACCCATTTTATCAATAGATTCATCGTCTTGATCTCTTTTCGAAGTGGTTGAAATAGAATTTGCTGGAAACTGATGGACTATTTTCGTCCCTTCAATTGGATGAAAAACAGCATAAAATATTGCAACTATTGGAATGAAACCATCGAAAACATCCATTTGTTTGAGGATGGGAATAGTCAATTAGGAATTATTTAATCAATGTTAAAATTGAGGAAGGTGCTACCAATTTACATTTTCAATCAAAGCGTTTAGGACATTTATAATCTCACATTCTCAGACTTTATTTTCACGTGGAAATTGAAGTTGCATCTTGATCGACCTGGCTTTTTCTCGTCAGAAAGAACAGAAATGATGTCTATTGATCAGGTTGTTATTTGATGAAGTTTGATTATGAACTTGTAACCATAGAAAAGTCTTAATTGCTTCTTGTTCAAAAACTACGGATCATAACTTCAAAATTGAAAGGGAACATATCTGATTTTTAGTTCTTTACAAAACAAAAAGATTGGATGGTTTAAATCAAAAGAAACGAACTTAGGTTTTTGCACCTTTGCAAAACAAACTAATACCAAAGATCAAACGAAAAAGCAGCAAATCTATGATTTTGCACCTGTGTGAATTAAAAAAACTATACGTATGCCCCAAATTCATTAACTAAAGTTGAACTCTGCTAAGCGAAAGTGATAAATTCCTTAAACACGACATGAGGCAACTCAACCTAATGTGATTTGAAAAATAAGAGAGGCTGTATTATCAATTTAAAAACCTTGCATCCTCTAGGTTCAACTCTAAATAGTGTCGGTTTGAGTTTTGTCAACTCTTACAAACTATTTGGGAAAGTTATAAAAGATAGGTTTGTACGAGCACTGAGAAAGATTCAACGCATACTTTACAAAGAATAGACCACAATATGAGTATGCAATGCAACCACCTAAGCGAAAATCTAGAATGATTCGGTTCAACAGTAATTTGTATTTTGACTTGAAATGTAGATGGTTTCATCCAGCGGTCCTACAACCATCCTTAAGAAACTCCGAGGTAAAGTATAAATGACTGTTACTAAAACTGTAATTACGCCAAGCGATGCCTGCTAAATAAACCTGCCTGCATCTTATTTATCCGTTTTGTCACGAAACTATTTTTTTTTTCTTGGATGCAAAATGTAATATCGTGTTGCAAATCTACATCATCATGTTAATTATAACTGGTTCAGATCTGAATTTGAGCTCTAGATTTTTCAAATCAGTTGCATATCCAAAATTTACCAAGAAATCAATCTTCATGAGCATGAATCGTATAAAAGCCTATATATCGCAGCATCTTAGTAATTTTCATTCTAATTTCTACAATACAATTTATTAATTATGTTTTCTGGAACAACTTCAGCTGCAGAAACATTGAATGCCGAAGAATTTTTCGACGAACATTATGCAAAAGAAAACAGCCGAGAGCAAGATATCGATCGTTTAGATTTGACAAGATGTCAGTCTCGAGCTTTACTGAACACCGATGAGCTAATCAGATACACAACGAATCAATCTCACAATTACACACTTACAATGGGACTAAACAGGAGTATGCCGCCCT
The DNA here is from genome assembly GCA_003706475.3 of Insectozyma corydali. Taxonomy (NCBI): domain Eukaryota; kingdom Fungi; phylum Ascomycota; class Pichiomycetes; order Serinales; family Debaryomycetaceae; genus Insectozyma; species Insectozyma corydali. The sequence goes on from PPLL03000014.1 coordinate 23,113, forward strand.
TGCTTCCTAATAAGAAAGTATATGAGGTATCATTTGATGGACCTAAAGATCAACTACATCCATTCAATTGGTCAATAGCTTTGAAATTGTACATACTTTTTGCATGCTTGATAACTAGTTTTGCTGTAGCCATGGGGTCAGCTTTGTTTGCATCTTCACAACCATCACTAATGCAAGAATACAATATTAGCTGGACAGTGTCGGCATTGGTCACCTCATTATTCGTACTAGGATTTGCAAGTGGTCCTATTATATGGGGTCCATTGAGTGAAGTATACGGTAGAAAACTACCTTTGGTTGTTGCAAATTTAGGTTTTGTTTGTTTTTCCTTTGGTGTAGCTACCGCCAAAGATATACAAACCATTATGATTTGTCGATTTTTTGCAGGTTTCATTGGAGCGGCTAACATTGTATTGGTTCCTCTGATTATGACTGACATATTTGAGAATGAAAAGAAAAATAAGGCTTTAGGAGTCTTTGCAATGGCAATATTTGGAGCGCCAATGATTTCCCCTATTTTAGGCGGTTTTACAGTCAAGAACTCGGATTTGGGATGGAGATGGACGGGTTATTTCATTGCAATCGTTGGTTCTTTTGGTCTAATCTTAGCTTTGTTTGTTCCTGAAACCTTACCTGATGTAATTTTGATTGAAAAAGCTGAAAAATTGAGACGAATTACTGGGAATTGGGGTATTTACGCGCCCCACGAAGAAATAAAGTTGTCTATCAAGGAAATTGCTCAAACTCAAATAACAAAGCCTTTAAAAATGTTATATGACCCGATACTATTATTCATTTCAATTTACAATAGTTTCGTGTATTGTTTGTTATACATGTTTTTAACAGTGATACCATTGATTTTCGTCGGATCATATGGCTGGACACAGGGCGTGAGTGAATTACCGTATATTAGTATGTTCTTGGGTACAATCTTCGGCGGTCTAATAGTTGCATTATTTGAAAAAAGAAATCAGAGATTATCTCGTAGTAATAATGGTAAAATGATACCCGAAAACCATTTACCACCAATTATGGTCGGTTCAATCTCATTCACAGCCGGTATTTTTTGGTTGGGGTGGACAGGAGGATTTGGTAAAGACGTCCACTGGATAGTTCCAACAATAGGCTGTTTTCCAATTGGAGTAGGATTGATTTCAATATTTTTACCATGCTTGACTTACATCACGGATTGTTATTTATTCGTTTCTGCTTCTGCGTTATCAGCAAACACCATGTTGAGAAGCTCAATTGCAGCTGCAGCTCCACTATTCAGTAGACAACTATTTGAGAATCTACAAATCAAATGGGCATCTACATTACTAGGTTGTATCGCTGCTATGTTGATACCTGTTCCATTCTTATTCTACAAATATGGCGGTTATTTAAGAAGAAAGTCTAGATATTGCATAAGTTTTGAAATTTCATCACAAGGCGAAGAACAATCAATGAGCGCATAATATACACCTAATCAATATATATATTCAATGTTTTTACTTCGATGGAGGTGGTGGTGGTTTTCTCTCTGTGGAAGGCGGTGGTGGAGGATTTGGTTTCGGTGCGGGTGGTTGTGGATTAGATTTTTGTGGTGGCGGTGGTTGTTTGGTATTTGGAGCAGCGGGTAAATTTTGAGCCATTGGTGGAGGATTAGGTTTGCTGTGTACAGATGGTGGTGGTGGTGGTATTTGTTTAGTCGGCGGAGGAGGAGCAGCAGCCATGTTGGCTGAGGCTTGGCTTGTTTGCCATGGTGGCAATGGATCAATAGGCCCTGGCGTCTGGTGTGTTTGTTGCCAAGGAGGTAACACCTCTTCTGTTCGGGCCTTTTTTTGTGGAGGTTCCGAATATCTAGCTCCCTCTTGTTTTGGGGTATAAGAACTGGTGTCTCTTGCTTGGTCATGATTATTAAAGTTGTTGCCTGTACTCATTTTACAATCTCTTGCATAATGACCGATTTTACCACACACTTTACAAACTATTTTTGTGATGTCCATCGTTTTTTGTTGTCTTTTTTGATAAGCCTCGGGATCAAATGGTTTTGTTTCTCTTAATGTACCATTCAAAACAGCCAATTCTTTCAACTGCTCTCTTTTCAATTCGTTTTGCCCCACAGGTGAAAAAATCAATTTTTCAATGATCTCATTACACAATTTAACAGCAGTTGCAATTTTCTGTTGTGAATCAGATGTGATCAAGACGTGTAGATCATCTTCAACCGACTCGTTACTAGGTTTGTCCTCTATTGCATTCATTGATTTTCCTTCTTTGACAGATCCTTTACCTCTGATTTGCAATCTTGCACCACTTTCATCTTGTAAACGTTTCAAAGTTCTTCCTCTAGGACCTATCAAGAACCCAACAAAATTAATTTCCGGATAGTCCTTGACTGGAATATATAATTTTTCCAATGTCTTGGCTGGTTTTCGATAATCCTCAGGTGCAACATAATCTTTTATACTACTAGCGGCAATTTCGACCAATTGATGTCTTTCTTTTTCTAATTCTTCTCGAATTCGATTCTCTCGAGTATTTATCCTGTTACCCTGATTATCATACTTTGGTGGTGGTGATGGATCTCTTTTATAATTGATTGCTTTGTCTGTCTTTCTATACGATGGTAGTATATCTAGTATTGATCTGTGTTGCTGTTGTGATTGACGTAAGTAGTGGGAGATTTCTTCGATTCTGAAAATTTGCTGATACGCATCCAATTGTTCTTGAGTAAGATGACCGGTAATTATTGTATCTAATTTTACTCCGCCATACTCTTTAAATCTAGTTGGCTCGTCTGACCATCTTGTTTCGTGCTCGAGCGTTGGTTGTCTACCTCTGGAAGACATAAAAATTGAGTGATGTGATTTACAATTTGACTTTTTTTTCTTTGTGTAATTTTTCATATCATCTATAGAATTTTAGAATACTTAGTACCTCCCAACCAGCTTTCCTAGTTATGATTAGCTCAACACTCCAGCCTTGAGCAAGCATGAATTTTCGTATATCGTCGGGCTTATTTCTTGCACAGAAAAGAATGTAGGCTACTCCATTTTCAGTCAATATTGAATTAAGATTCTTGAGAACTTTCCATGTTACGACCATTCCATCTACACCACCCAACAAAGCTAGGTCTAACCATGTAGGATCATCACTTGTATTGGGTATACTGGGAACATCCTCCGCCGGGACGTAGGGTGGGTTGAATATCAACACGTCAATTGACTTTGATCGTATACCCTCTGTTAAATCCATCTGCAATGAATCGACTGTATCAACTTTCAAATTACTGTACACTGTTTTCTTTACTTGCTCACATGCATGAGGATTGATGTCTGTAGTTAGAAAAAATCCATTTGGTAAGATATTTTGCATCATGAATGTGGTCACTATACCTGATCCTGTACCTATTTCCGTTATTATAGGTGCTTTACCTGAGAATCTGTCACTTAAATACGTTTGTTCCATTTCAAAACAGTCTAGTAGTAGGAAAGAATCTTCGGATGGCTCATAAACCTTATCATAATCGATGTCATTGATAATTGGAGTTGGCAACATTTTTTAAGCTCACAAAAAAAATCTACACTTTAAATTCTCATTGCACAGTACGAGGTTGAATTATAGAGAAATGCAAGTTAAGGTGAAAACATTGACAGGTAGAGATATAGCAGTGGACATCGAACCACAAGACAAAATAATTAGAATCAAGGAAATGATGGAGGAGAAAGAAGGTATTTCGCCAGCTCAACAAAGATTGATTTTCAATGGTTCACAATTGGATGATGAAAAAACAGTTCAAGAATCTGGTATTCAGGCTGGCGCTTCCTTACATTTAGTTTTAACTTTGAGAGGAGGTAAATAAACGTATGTATTATCAAGTTTGAGATTCTGCCCATTTTTTAGCGTTTAGTAAAAATTTGCCGATACCTGGGGTTGGATTGGATTGTTCGTCACCGGGGAAAATGTACTCCAAATATTCTTCTTCTATACCTTGGAGATTTTTTTTGTGCTTTTTCACAATAGTTGGAAACTTTTTGACAACTTTGCTCAAACTTAATTCTGTACCGTTGACTTCTTCATAGCTTTTCCAGGTCTTTAATATAGTCAACCTTCCTTCATCATCGTGCTCATTCTTGAAAAACCTCTCTGCACGATTAAAAATATCTCTTGAATTTTCAATTTGTTCATTTTCTATATTCATTTCAAATTCATCTTGATTACTTGCTAAATAATCTTCCAATTGTTGTGTGGATGGTATAGTCGACTCAAATAAAGCAAATGAAATCCAGTTAGATGTTGAGGGATCTTGTTCAACCAACTGCTCGTATAAATCTCGAATTCTATCATATTTCATTTCATCTCTGAAAAATTCAACCGCCATATCAAATAATCTTTTTTGGTCAAAACAATTGGTCATATCCTCATTACTTACAAACTCAAAAGCCAAGTCCAAAATTGCCTCGCATCGAGAATATTCCCCGATAGATATTTCAAAATTCAAATAATTTGAAATGATATCGTCCGCCGCAGTTTGATTGATTAAAGCTATTTCAAGCCATTTTTCATAAATCGATCGTATTCTATCCCATTCGCCTAGTCGTTTTTCAAAGTCAATGTAATTTTTGAAAATGCTGGGTTTAGGCTTTTTGGAACTAGTTTGACCAATTGATCTTCCATATATTTTCCTTACTTTGACTAGTTCATCAGAATTTGAATTCCTCATTTCAAAATCAGCATATCCCTTCCATATTTTGCTGAATGAAAATCGTTTATGTGGAATGATTTTCAAACATTTGTTCCAAACTTCTCTAGATCGTTCGATATCTTGGTTATCGAATTCTTCCCAAAAAGCGTATCGGATCCATAGCATGACATATCTTCTCCACCGTATTGATTTAACTTCATCCTGAGGAGCTTGAGATGTTACTTTTTGAAACGCACCTCTGATATCTTCAGTTTTGTAATTTTCCATCAAAATTGTGATCAACAACCACCAAGAATCATAATCATATGCGTCCCTCTCGACATCATGTTCATATTTCAATCTTCTCTTTGCTATTACACTCGACTCAATTGTTTCTTTACTGCCAAATTTTTTCTCAAAGTCAATATAAGTTTCATAAATCATTTTTTGAATTTTTGATGGTAGGTTAAATTGACCCTTGAGTAGTAGATCATAAATATATTTTCCTCTTTCGAATTCTTGCTGTTTTATTTCCCAATTGGCCCATTTGTATATTATATTTGAGAATTGTTCGTCTGTCTCTTTCAATCCTTTAGTCAAAGTTTGATTGACACATGTTTCAAAGATAGATCGAACAAATTCAACGTCATTTTCATTAGTTTCCAACTCGTATTCGATCCATTTCTCCCAGACTTCTAATTTCTCAAACTCTTCAACGTATCGCTTATAAATAGATCGTATGTTTTCATTTTCCTCGTATCTTGTTTCGAAATTTACATACGCATCCCACGCAATTTCATCAGGGTGCCACTGTAGCCAATCCTCAAATAGATTCCGTACCATTTGATAGTTCTTTAACATTTCTTCAGTTTGTATATATAAGAACCATAGTTTGTTGACTTTTGGTAACGTGTTGGTGGCTCTGTGTAGTAGGTTTCTTGCATGGTTTATATTCTTGTTACCTAGTTCCAATTGAATATACTGAATCCAAAAGGGAATATGTTGTATATCTACATCCAAAGCCCTTTCAAAAATCGACCTAGCTCTTGCAAAATCATGGTTATGCTCAATTTCCCACCTTGCATATCGTATCCACTGACCATAATTTAATCTGTTCTTATTCAACTGTTGCTCGTACTCCTTACGTTTTGTTTGTTGGTACAGTCTCAATTCCTCCGTATCCTGGATATTTTGCTTTGGTCGTACTAATTTCTTTTGCTTGGCAAATGCATCATCAAAGATATCCTTACTTGTGATCTGTTCGGACATGGAATTGAGAAGCTGTTTTGCAATTTTAATTTTTTCTCGTACATAGATGATAAGAAGAGAATGAGGTAAGAGAGTGAAACATTAGAAAAGGAATCAGCTTCATTAAATACTGGGATTGTACATTAAATAACTATTGAAACGATTTGGTCAGTTGGTCAGTGCTTTCATACTCAGTTCTTACTTATCAAATTTAAATTTTCGTAAATTTGATTGGATTTCTTATATAAATCTTGAGCAGTGACGGTGTCTTTTGTGTCTTTATTCTTTTTCATTTCCTGTAACATCAATCTCACTTTTTCCCTTTCTTTGAATCCATGTAAGCATTCGTTGTAATCTTCATACGCTGGAACGCATTGTTTTCTAGTTGTAGTTTCCGCAGATGTGAAGCACTCAGTCAACAATTGAAACTCATAGAAACATTTCCTAGTACCTCCACTTCTTGAATATGGTTGCATGGTGTATTATCTAGTAAACTGGTTAAGTAAGTAGGTCTCCAATGTATAATGAAATATTTTTAATTGGCTAACCGAAAAGAGACGTTTATAGACACGACTGGAAAGAGAACATTAAAAACAATAATGCTACCAAATGCTATCAAGTGAAAAATCTATACATATGCCAACATTTCCCTAATTGTATCTTTAACTTTGTAGAATAATGGACCTACTGATCCATCAACAACTATATCCCCACTATCGTCACTTTCAGCTGAGCCATAAGCAATTTTTCTGATCGCCAATCTATCATTAATTACCAATACACCTTCACCTTTGAATTCAGCTTGTAGGTTTTGCAGTTGTAATTTTTTTTTCAACTCGGTTAATTTGATATTCCCTATTGCCAACTTAGGGGCAGTTGAAACTAGTAGTTTGTTAGATTTCTTTAAACTTTTTATGAATGCTTTTCTTCTTTGCATTAGGTTATCTTGATCTACTTTCTTCAATGTAAAATGAGTTTGTGAATTTATTACATCGCTGACTTTTTCAACATGATCATTTGCAGATTGTTGGTTGTGTAATTCCAATTCACCGTAAATTTTTGCTATTTTGTAATTTGACCCAATCTTTTGCCATTTTAATGATCTTACAACTTCATCGTCCAAATTTATTTCAAAGTTGTTCAATCCAATACTTCCAGACTCAGACTCGGCTCCTATTTTTATAGATTCGTTGTTGCGTACGACTAGTACGCTCATCTTCTTATTGGTATACGGAGAGATTTCACTTGCCAAGCCATCTCTAATTGAAGCCAAGGATAAATACCTTGAGCTTTGTATTAAATTCTTCTTATTCTGTTCTTGCTGTTGTTCATTTTGTTGTTTCTGAAACAATTCTTCAACTTGGGTGAGCCCACTTTCAATGGAATCATGGTCAGGTAATAATATTAAATTATATGGTTTCAAGGATTGAACTATTATACTTAAGGATCTTAAATCAACCAAGCCTGAAAAATCAACATACGATAAAGCACACTTCATTTTGATTGTAGTTGATTTCTCTACTCTTTTCTTTGGGTGATACAATACGTCCAAATACTTTTGTAAGATTTGTTGATTGATTTGTTCTTGAGGGGTCAATTTGTTCAAATCATCTTTTTTCAAATTTGGTTTGATTTTCTTATTTTGCTCATCAAATTTCTTCCTACCTTCCAGTATTATTTGATTATTTGAGAGCTCATCATTCTTTTGAAAATCTTGTATATCGATGATTTCACCATAATCGTCAAATTTCTTCGTATTACTAGCTGAGGAGCTTGGAAACAAAGCTTGTCTAGGCTTCAACCTATGTGTTATTTTTATGTCTATAGGCAAATGATTATCTATGCATTGTTTAATATGTTCCATTATAAAAGCTTCATGCGTTGCCAATTCGTCAACTTGAGTATTAGCTGTATGAGATGTGGAATTCAAATTGGGTTTTGAATCCTCGTTTTCATTCACATCACCATTCTGAGTTTCTTCCTCTTCCTCATCATCTTCCTCCTCTTCCTCATCTTCGGATGAATCCTCGACGATATCTGCGCTTAATAAATTTTGATTTTTCTGATCTCTGACCCGTGCCATCAACTTTTCTTTTCTATTTTGGTTGACAAAATTTTGAAATTCAACCAATTCTTCACCTTTCAAGTCTTGTTCTATGAGATCGGAGACCGAAAATTCTTGATCTAAAGGTATAGCCACCCCATTATCAACTTTTGACCCAGGTCCGTTTTGTTTCTTGACGTATTCATGCCATTCCTTATATAGTTTAGATGTTAAACTGGTGTCGAATTTAGATTTTTCAGTCAAGATTATTGTTGTCTTCTCATCATTACATAAATTTCTCAAAGCTTGACTTGAGATCTCCCCAGCATTAAGATCCAAACCTGAACAAAAGACAATTTTCGACCCTGATAAATTCAGCAATTCGACTGGATCAATGATCAAATCGACTTTGGAAGAGTTGAATGGATCGTTTGGATTATGTTCCCATTGCTTTATGAAATTGTTTGACATCCAATCTATCAAATTAGACGCATAAGTCAAAGTTTTTGTCCCGGAATAACTCAAAAAATACACCGGTATAGGTGCTCCTCTCAACCTTTCATCAATTATATGAAACAACTCCAAAAATCTTCCACTCAATGACGTTGGCAACAATACTGTGCCTCCATTAGCCAAAGTAGCATCGACCAATTGCAAAAACTTCTCGACTCGTTTCTTATGAGACACGGTGGATCCCAAGTCCGAACTGGTTATGAATGCAGTGGGTCTAAGTAACGCCAAATGGGGGCTACCGGTAGACGCAGAAATAAATGAAGCACTGTTTAAAAAAGAATCCTTTGAGTGATTCCAAGCCGGTGCATATATTACTCTATTTATTCGTTTGGCGAGTAACCAAAATGTACCACCCAATGAATGACCTGCATTATATGGCGTTATGGACACTTTGTTATCAAATAGATTGATCAGTTGTTGATATTTCAAGATCTTGACTCTATCGAACCAATTGTCGATTTCATCAAGTTCAATCAATGATGTGTTTAACGGTCCAACGATCCCATTCGCACGATAAAACTCAACCGTGGCCACTCTCCCTAATTGATTCACTGGCAATGTCGAATAAAGTGGAATTGCAGATATTAAACTAGGGAACTTTACACATAATAAGATAAAGCCACTTAGGAATTGTTCTGTTGAATGAGATAGTAAAATTGCATTGATTTTATGTAGTTCTGGCTCAATGAAAGATACAACGTTTGGATCTTTCCCATTCCAATATGGGTCTGCTAGCACTTTGAACTCATTGTCAAATTCTAGTAACGATGCTTTGAATGAATCGTCATTGGCCCCTGGTGTAAATAATGAGAAAGAAAACATGGTGCTGCTTTTGAATTTTTTTCCTTCACGGTTTGTGATTGAAAAAAAAAATAACTTGAATATACTACAATTGAAGAATGAATAAAAATCTATAATAACGAATATAATTCAATAAATACAAAGTGTGAGAATCAAAAGCTACGATATTTAACAGCTCAACGGTTGAAATTGATGCTGTTTCTTGTGTGGTATGATAATAAGGTTTCTGCTTGAGTCAATCCAGGTAGTTGGTGAGTGGAATTGATTCTATCCAATGATGCTCTTGCAGTGTTGTATTTACCATCTTTAATCATTTGTTCACGGATTTCATCCAACGGTCTGAGTTTATGAAATTGATCATTGATTGTGTTTTTCCTGGTACTTCTTGCAGAACTTTTATTTGACGTTATTGTTGTACGTCTCTTTATCGTTTTGAAAGTTTTCTCCAATTTGTTTTCATGCTCTTGTTCTTCTAATTTATACTCTTGTTCCATTTTTTCAAAAGCTTCAGGATTGTGATTAATTATCTCAGTTAACAAACGGTGCCTCTCTACGTCGTCTGCATCGGTAGGGTCGTATCCATGAGGATAATCGTCATATTGTCCTTGACGAGCACGTTCTCGGATAATGTCAACGTCGGTTGGTCTAAAATTCACATTCAAAAAGTCCCAGGTAAATCTAGGTAATAAAGAACTTATGACTCCGATGAAAATGCAACACCAAACACCCAAGGTACCTAAAGTCTGAGCACCAGCACGATAAAATTCACCAGAATAATTAGAATTGACTGACCACACACCGGTCCAAAAGTATACAATCAAGATTGATAATGCAACGATCAACAAAGTTAACCAGTCCCATCGGTATTGTCTAAGTAAAACGTAGATATTACATGCAGTAACTGAGATACATGCTGCAACAACACCCATGAAGAAACGATGATCGATAGTCATCCCTTGAGGGTTTTGAAAGGCCTTGTAAAATAACAAGAATGGGAAAAAAAATGAAATCACAGACTGATACAATCCGTCAAACATGTACCAGATGAATTTATACTGCGACCAATCTTTGCCTAGTATTCCACTGATGTATAATTGTGGAACCAACAATGAGATTGTATCCGATACATCTTGGTCCAACACCGCCAATACAATTACTGGTAATGATGTGAATGCCAAATTGTAAAACATAAGGTAGGTATATTCGTACAAGTACGACCCATCGTAATTGTTGAAAATTCCAAACCAAAAACATGTCAAGGTGAATACGACGTTTTTGTAGAAAAAACAGGGAACCATTTCTGCCAATCTTTTGTACGACCATCTACCGTGGACTAATAACAATCTAGTTAGGAACCTAAATTGTCCTATAGCATAATCTGATGACATGACTGCTTGCCTACCTTCCTCCCCGGCAATACCAACACCTACATTTGCAGCTTGAATCATTGCAACATCGTTGGCTCCATCACCTATTGCTAGTGTCATGACTTGCAATCCAGTTTTGACCATCTTGACAACATCAGCCTTTTGAGATGGTGAAACTCTGCAACATAGCACTGACTTACAGTGTTTACCCAACAATAGAAACTTATCCTTCAATTGTATCAATGAAGGATTTGCATGGTCGGTGTAATCTTGAAATATTAAGTTTAACGCAGCTCCATCTATAATCAAAGCATATTTAGAACTTGGAATCGAATGATCTTTCTTCGCATCGGTGATTAATTTGGTTGTGTCACCATTCAAATCAAATTCAGTTAAATACTTTGTTACCAAATCATCAATATACTCAACATTTGCCTCTTCTTCTGGTCTCACAACTAATAACTTCATTTCATTTTCTAGTAAGTTACACGAGAATCCAATGTTGATTGCCGTTTCTATACGATCTCCTGTCAAAACCCACAACTTGATACCAGCTTGGCCAAGTATTGATATCGATTGTGGCACACCTTGTTGTAAACGGTCTTCAATTGCTGTTCCACCAAGTAAGATTAATCCTTGTTCAATTTCATTATCCAATTGATCGATTAACTCATCACGATCGTCGTCAATTGACGAATTCGCTTCCTTATATCTTCTTGACCAAGACTCATAAAACTTGTGATCCAATTCTTTTTCTGCTATACATAAAGTCCTCAAACCTTCATTAGCATAATCTTCCAAGTACAACGCAGTTTCTTGTATGACATCATTTGAGTTCAAATTAGGGTTCAATCTTTGAAAAATTACACTGTCTGCACCTTTTGTATATAGAATGATTCTACCTTTTTCGTCCTTGATAATGCATGACATTCTTTTCCTTTGCGATGTGAACGGTATTATCTCGAGAAGTTCAAATTCTTTCTCTTCGCCATAAACTTCTAAAATCAATGATTTTCTCAAACGCTCTTTGAAAACAATTCCCACATCCCTCGATACAGCAACCAATGCAGCTTCATCTGGGGACTCTGCTTTGAAATCCCGCAATGATGGATCATTCTCGTTTTCTTCAGTGACAACAGTATGACATAAGGCTAACGCATACATGAATTTTTCATTCGCGATTTTTTGCTCTCCATGTGTAAATGTATCCTTAGTATAATCACTCGAAACGAATGAAATATTTTCTTCTCTTAATTGATTATTGTTTGAATTTTTCCTCAACTGTTCAATCATGACTTGTTTGTCTTGCTCAATTTTGATTTTCCATTTATTAGCCTCGTCAATCACATCCAAACCTTGTCGTTTATCCAATCCTTGTTTTGCCTCTGTGTATGCTAAACCATATGATTTTCCATTTATTGTACATTTCCTAAACTCCATTACATTTTGAGTCAATGTCCCAGTTTTATCACTGAATACATACTCTATTTGACCCAAGTCATCAGAAATGTTCCATGCCTTGGGAATGCAAGGGAAGTTCAACTTTTGGTAAAACATTTTAGCGTCAGAAAATATGAAGAATGCCTGTAAAGTCTTGATGATTTCAATCGATATGTACAATGAGATAGGAACTAATGATTGATAGATTATCAAAGCCACAAAAAACGAAATTACACCATTGATAGCTGGTGTTGAACCATACGGATGAAAATCAAAGTAATTTCGAGAATTGTTTTTTTCTCGATAAAACAACCCATTAATGAGCCCGGAAATGAAACATAAAATGAACAATAACAAAAAGTTGATAATGACAGACAAGTTTAATTCTCTTGATATTTTCGAAGTCTTCGTAGGTGTGATTCCTGAGTTCAACATTATTTTGGTTTCTAACCCGGTATACACACATAAACCTATGACCCATTTCGTATTTCTCAAAGTGCAACCTCTGAGTAACACATTTTCAGGAGTTATTGCTTCTTTCTCGTCTGCATTAACAAGACTTGGTTGTGAATCGTAATTTTCGTAATGTATGGTTCCCTTGAAGGTGTATAAATTAGGATTTGGGGCATCACATTCAACCCAGAATCTTGTATCACTTAAATCATCAGAATGTTTGAGATTATTATTTCCACCACATTTTAAAGCTGTTTTATTTTTCAAATTAGTCTCACCATCTAAATTCTTGGTTTCAACATAACAATTGCCCTCAGGGTCAGAAGTTGAAAGTATAATTATATCTGCGGGAATTTCTTCATTGGCTCTAACCCTAATTATATCACCAACATTAACATCTTTCCAACATCTATTTTTGAAATTTGCTCTTTGGCCATCTGGATTTGAAGCATTTTCTTGCTTTAATATTGGATTTAATAATGAATTTGGTAATGCCACCGTTGGCTTATGTGATCTATTGGACTGCATTGATTTTTTATTTTGTTGAAGACTTCTTCGAGATTGCATACTATACCTAGGTTGTTCTGATCTGTACGTATAATCAGATACAACTGTTGAAACACGACGTAATGCCAAATCCTGTTGTAGTTTTTCGTCATGCTCGTAATTTAATTTTTGTCTTTTGTTTCCACAAACAAGAATACAACCTTTTTTAATCCCTCTCCAAGATTTCACCGTACCTCTTGTGCATGCTTTTTTGAATCTCCTCCATGGACCCACGAAATCTTTTAACACATTTGGATTTTGAACACCCGTCAATAAGTGTATAGAACTATTGTTTAACTCTGCATCACTTACGACTCTTCTATAATCTTCAAAGGCATCTTTAATAGCAGTTATGCAAACAATCACAATCAAGGGAACAGCAGCCAAACCTGGTGATGGGACACCAAAAATTTGAAAAGCTCCTAAAATAACCAATAATAGAAAATATGAATTAGCAACATTTGTAAATTGAAACAAAATGTTTTTTGGTAAGAAGGAGATTGGAGTATATTTGGTGGTTCTGATTTTGTTTCTTGGATATTCTATAATGGGGTGTCCTTTTGAATCTTTCAAATCTTGAGGCAAATCATAATTAAAATATATTGTTCGTGGTATTTTATCGTAGATTTCTTGCATATATTGAGGCCTATTGGTCAATCCTTTGAGAAAAAACCATCTATGAATACGGTCTTTAAAAGTTGGTGGTCGGGTGTGTATTAAATCTTGTGCTGTTTTTCTAGTGTATTGTTTGGGATTAGAACCACTCGAGGACGAAGCATTTTTTGAGTCATTTGATACGTCGGTATCCTTCTGTAAAGAGGAGGGCGTGGATGATAATGTGTTATTATTAGAAGGAGGCTGGGGTAGTGATGGAGTTTTAACCATGATGGTCTCGATGGTTTGATTCTGTCAAGCAAATTTGTTTATATAGATTTGAAATAGCTGTGAAATCTTGAACTTTCTTAAAGATTTGAAAATGTGTGGGTGTACAAATAGAAGTTGCAAAATTTGTAAAACCTTGTTTTAGGAAGGTGAATAGTCAACCTATAGCAGTTTATAAACGTTGTGATATTGTGATAATATCTATGGTTGGTGAACACGGGTTACTATTTTGATAAAGTATTTTTTTCTAAATAGAGTCTAAAAGAATCAAATTAACTATCAATAATTATTAATCAATATTGACCAAATTATAAAACCAAAGTGTAATCCAGATCTAAAGCTTAAAATGATTCATATTCTCAACGATAGCAATGTCTTACAAACATAGTGTCAAGCAGTTCATGGCTTATAGAAAATAGTCAAGTGCGGCAAAACAACTCGTCCCGATTGATAGAACTGCGGTTGAATCGGTCGGTGGAAAAAAAAGTTGTATCCGTGCGCTCAGATTTCCGAAATTGTGCTTACGAGTAATCAAAGTTTAATAAGCCATCGCAAAAATAAGAAAATATTGTAAATGAAGCCATCAAAATCAAGCCATCTCCAGACGGTTATAACCTTGACAACTGTATTTTTCAACACAATCAATGGTGGTCGACATCACAACATTGGGTTTTCCAGATTTAACATAAACATTGTTTATATTATAACTTGTCAGACAGCCACTTACACCCATCCAAATCGTTTTCCTCCGAAAAGTAATCACAAAATGGATAAAGATCATCGCTCCTTTATAAACTGAAACGTCTCAATGAGTACTTTCATTGTTAAAGGCAAAACAAAATTTTATCATAGATGACCAGATTTTGAAAATCATAGTCAAGCAAAAAATATCTGTTAATCTCACTCTATAGGGTGTAAGGGTAATCTCACTCATCAACCAAGTTGGATTCAGTGGCTCTTTTGAAGAGTCAAAGAGGGACGTAAACTATAGAAATGATCCTATGAAGTACGTCGACAGAGAAAAGAAAAAGAAAAGAAGAGAAAAGTTTAAAAAGAGAGATGGAATCAATGCTGTTTATATACTATGAATATTGGTAACTACACTATTAAAATTATATACAGAACCATAGTCAAATTTTTTCAATTTTCAGTTCAACAACTCTGAAAAATTAAATTTTGAATCAACAAATTTTATGGAAACTCATTCAACAAAATGTCAATCGAAGAAATCCCACAAGGTGCTGATGTCAATGTCATCTCAAAAAACGAAAAGAAAGCAAGAGAATTAATTAAGAAATTGAACTTGAAACAGATTAAGGGTATTTCCAGAGTTACCTTCAAACAAAGAGGTAACTTAATTTACGCCATTGACCAACCAGATGTCTACAGATCAGCTGCCGGTACTTACGTCGTTTTTGGTGAAGCTAAAGTTGACGACATGAACCAAAGAATTGCTGAAGCTCAACAACAACAAGCTCAACAAGAAGCATTACAAAAAGCTGCTGCTGATGCTGGTACCACCGAAGACAAATCACCAGAAGCCATTACTGCTGATTTAGAAAAAGCTTCCATTTCAGACAACAAAATTGCATCTGCTGATGATGAAGATGAAGGTGAAATCGATGAAACTGGTTTAGATCCAAAAGATATTGAAATCGTAGTTGAACAAACCCAAGTTTCAAGAGCCAAAGCTGTCAAAGCTTTAAAAGCTCACGATGGTGATATGGTCAATGCTATTATGGATTTACAATAAGTATGTCAGATATACATTGAATTAGAGATTCAGCCTAAATTTTAACTTCCGCATTCTCTTTATCCTTTCCTAGCTCCGGTTCATCTTCAGTAACTTCAGAAGGTTCCGGGTTTGAGTCTTTGATCTTTTCTGGTTTTATCTTAGTCTCATCTGCATTCTGATTGATTTCAATTTCATCGTCGGTTTTGCTGTTCACTGTATTCTTCGAGTTTTTTGAAGCTTCTTCAGTGTTATCAATTATAGTGGGTTGGTCCTTTTCGTGTTTTTCAAATAATGCACCTCTTCCGTTTGAGGCTCCGCACTTCCAACAGTAATACTGCACATTTAATGGATCCTCTGTATGTGGAGGTGCCAATCCGTTATGTCTGAAACAATTATAACAAATTAACGCATATCTATTTTCAATGGACTCACTATTATCAGCCCCAATCAAGAGATCTAAAATTCTATCTTGAAATGAGCGATTTTCCTTAACAGGTTTATCAGGCTGCTGAAATTTAGGTTTATCTTGAATTTTTTGTTTATGATTACTTGGTTCAGCTTGCTTCTTTGCTTGTGGGACATTAGCAGTTGGTGGTAATTGTGGGGTTTTATTCAATTTCAATTCTTTCAAAGCTTGCTGTTTTAACCTATCTTCCTTTTTCACATTCGATAATTTATCTTCGTGTTTCATATTCGATTCCTTCCTTTGCGGTGGTTTTTCGTCACCAAACTTATTTATCAAGTCATTTGTGACGTTAAAGTTTGTGATTTTCTTCAATTCTTGGATTTTATCCTTTTGAGTTTTTTCAAAATTAGTCAAACTTCGTTGTTTACTCGATATAAAGTATTGAAAAATTGTATTGCTTGCCTTTATCAACAATAAGATGAAAAATGGGAACAACAAAATCAAAGAGAGTTTCTCTTTAGACTGATTAGCAATAAATCGATGGATTCTATTACTGGTGATGTTATATTTATTATTTGTAGTTGAATAACAATAGATCAATATCGAGACGTAGATTATAAGTCCATACTTATAAATTGACGTCCTTGTCAGAAGCTTTTTCTTCTTTAATTTGAAAATCTGTTGTTTTGTATTGGTGATGTTTGTTGTTATTGTAGTCAATTCCTTCTCAAAGGCTGTGAGGTCAGTTTTGGCTTTACGTTTGAATAGGAACATGATTGACGTAATGATACGAAAAATAAGAAATTCGGTGAGAAAAAAGTAATAACTAGCAAACGTCTAATTCTAATTTACAAATACTTTACGAATTCAAACGACTCATGGCACTTAGACTAGGCTAAGTAGTGATAAGCATTCTCTCTATTGCCGTATCTTAATCGCGAAGAGGCAGACCTAAAACAGAGTGGCACTTATCTGAAATAAGCAATACTCACACAATTAACATTGATATGAGTTTCAACTTGCAAATATACACATCTGTGTGTCTTCAATCAAACATGATTGATAGCGTTTAGTTGGTTTATCATGATTTTAATAACTTTGCATTGAGTTTTATAACGATGACTTACAAGACCAAATAGAATGTGACAAATACAAAGCGTGAATTAAGCTAAAAAATATAAATTAACCTTTAGAATCGATGCTTACATCGTCTACAAAGATATCAATCTCAATAGATTAGGTTTAATATGAGCCCAATAGTAGAGGTTCAATTTCTGCTTACAATCATCTTTTTCTAATCGATTAATTTTTTTTTGCTTCCTTCTCTAAACAATCAATCAAACGTCTAATCATACATCTTATTGTGTCTATCCCATGCCATACACTATTGGTGATAGGAAGATTATTTTGGATTCAAACTTATCTGACTCAGACCTAAAACTCATAAAATCACATTTCAAAATATTCAAATACTGTTTAAACAATGCATTACACAAATGGGCTATCAATCTTAAAAAACTAGTGCATTTATATCTGGATATCATGACCATTTATTCTACTTTGTTAAGAAAGATTCCCAATTACGATGATATAACACAAATGACAACCAAAAACAACTTATTCATCCTAAAATTAGAGGACGACTTGAATGAAATCTTTGGAAAACAAATCGATAGTTTGAATTTCGACAATTGGGACGATCGAAACTTTGAACTCGATTTAAAACCTAGTCTATTGTTGATCCTAGACTCTGTTATTGAGACTTTTGACTTTATATACTCCAACTTATCATGCATTGAATTGTTTTTCAAAAATTTCAATAATTTGAAGAAATTACTAATACCGTTCTTGAAAGAACAAACATTGAGCATTGAGGCAAGTCTAAGTAAGACAAAACAAATCTTAAATGTTAGAACTATTGTTGATCATTTAGACGACAAGGAGAAACGAGAAGGAGTAGAATTGTCTGATTTAAGAAAAATTGAAAAAATCACAAGTGGGATTGAAAAAGAGTCCATCATTCTAAAAACTGCATTTCTTACATTTGATGCGTCATTGAAACAGTACACAGGAATATTATTAGGCAAAGCTATATTGAAAAGAGATATATTG
Organism: Insectozyma corydali; assembly: GCA_003706475.3. NCBI lineage: Eukaryota > Fungi > Ascomycota > Pichiomycetes > Serinales > Debaryomycetaceae > Insectozyma > Insectozyma corydali. The sequence goes on from PPLL03000014.1 coordinate 41,329, forward strand.
CCGGATCAATGCGAATTAGTGAAACGTAGGGACATTTGTTTCCAAGCTGCGGAACATGTGGTGAGTATTCCATTGACTGAAGAACAAACAAATAATAAAACGATGAAAAACTTGAGCAAGTATTTGTTTTACATAATATTCGGATTGGTTTTGTTGGTGAGTGTTGTGTTTTATAGAATTTTTAAGGTGATCATGTGTAGATGAATAATTTCATGGGTGTTAATTCCAGCATGTTGAGGTCTGCTATTATCGTTGGTATCAAAGCGCGCGAAAGTGTCTTTCAGTCCGGTGATATACTACTATCGCTTCTCTTGGATACCGTTCCATGCTCCTGATATTATAATGGTCATATGACTATAATACACCTATTTTTATATGAGACGATAATTGGTTTTGAAGAGGTGACTTAATGGTCAAAAGAGTCTATCAATCACGGAGAATGCAGAGATCATCCCAATGGCAACGACAACAAGAAATCGATATCCATGAATACTATGTATTTAATTGATAGCATGTAAAAGCTTCGATGCAGCTCTTCTTACGACATTGTAGTTCCTTCTGAGAAAGATTTCTATTTTTCGTTTAATATTTATTCTAAAACATAATAAAGGTGCAAATGCGTGGTAAACATATGAGCCTTATACAAGGAGAATATTATAATTGACTAATTTAATTGTTGATTTGGTCACACCTGGGTCATAGCTACTTTCAATTAGTTTTACCTTGGTTTCATTCGAATATCCAGAATGGAGTACAATTATCAACAGAAAAATAAATTAATCAAACAATCATATACAAAGAATAAATTCATCAATTTCAATTGAATAACCTAATAATCCACTAGCTAATTATATTGTATCAATATGAATGATACCATTTACTCAGCTAAATATTCCAATGTGGACGTTTTGGAGTTTGTCACTCCCGAAGGTCCTATAATGAGGAGGAAGAACGATTCCTGGATCAATGCGACACATATATTGAAAATAGCCAAGTTTCCAAAAGCAAAACGAACGAGAATACTAGAAAAAGACGTACAGACAGGTATACATGAGAAAGTTCAAGGTGGTTATGGGAAATATCAAGGCACTTATGTTCCTTTACAAATTGGTGAACAAATTGCAAAAAACTTTGAGGTATATGATATTTTAAAACCTATATTTGAATTCAGGTATGTTGAAGGTGAGAGTAAGACTCCTCCCCCCGCGCCAAAACATAGTCATGCCTCAGCTTTGAATATAGCCAAACGACAAGCTCTGATTGATAAAAAACAACAAAAGGAAAAGTCACAATTGACAAATACAATAGATGAACCGAGAAAAAGAGGCCGACCAAAACGATCACAGACCTTGAGCTCGACTCCATCCTTGAAACATCAAGATACCACTCCTATAGGGCAACATCAAGGTGGATTTGGTGCTAATCTTCCTCTTCCCCCACCATTGTCAAAAAGTTCATTTGCTATATCTAGACAAAATACTGAATCAGACATAAAACCAGAAGACTTGCAAGCTGTCGAAACGGATGAAGATGAAATGAGTGCTACAACGGCTAGAACAACTACAACCAATAACAGGCTTGAGGCTAATAAGCGGAGGAGGTTTGACTTTGACAGTCAGCCCGACTTGCTCACGTCTAAGGAACTCTTTGGAGTGTCACGAAACTCATTTGAAAAAAAATCAGCAAAAGATGGTGATTTCGTTCCTTTGCAGCCGTATCACCAACCAAGTATCAATTTATCGCAAGATAACCAAATCTTTAATGACTACTTTCAAAATTTACTATCGTTTTTTCTCGATGACAATGACAAGATACGAAATCATTTGCCAGAAAATCTATTGAATCCACCGAGACCATTATCCAAAATCCACATCAATCAAAGTATAGATAATGAGGGAAATACAATATTTCATTGGGCTTGCTCATTGGCAAATTTACCAATAGTGGAATTCTTAATCAACACCTTTAAAGAAGAAGTGTCGTCAAACATAAGGAACAATCAAGGCGAGACCCCATTGATGTTTTTGGTGAAGTTTAACAATTCATTCACATTACAAAATTTTCCTGAGATTTTAAATTTGTTGATTGATTCATTGTTGAAAGTGGATTCAAATGGTAGGACCATATTACATCATATCATTGAAAATAAAAAGGAAAAAATATCAAAGTATTACCTTGAATGTTTGATGGATAATTTGATGAAAAATGAAGATGAAAAATTTCATTTGATTTACAAGTTCTTAAATCATCAAAACTCAGATGGAAATACTGCTTTTCATATAGCTAGTTATAATTTGAGAAAAAAACTCATCAAAGTGTTTATAAATTATCATAAATTCATTGACTTTAGTTTACAAAATTTAGTTCAGTGCACAATTGAGGATTATTTGGCTTCGCACAATTTTGTATTACGATTAGATAATGCAAATGATGATGAAATGGATGAAGAAATCAAGGAAGGCTTAAAGATCGAAAATAACGATGATAGGATTCTAAGTTTGATTGAAGATGGAGATGATTCACAAATAACTAATTTTGAATACCAATTGAATTTGACAAAAGAAGCCATAAGGTTACATAATCAATCAGCGAATGAAATAACTGGGAGACTCTCGCAATTGGCGTTTTCAATTGACGAAGAGTTGAACAAAAAAGATGAAGTAATACTACTTTATTACAAAATCTTGAAAAAGACTAATGAGATAAAATTGAATTCTCAACGGAAGCTTCTATCATTTTTTAAATATGAGAATTTAATTGATGATTTGATAGTCAATATTTCTCAGCCAACTATTAGTCAAGACTCGTCGTCAGCAGCAACCACCACACAGTCCACAGAATTATACATAGACCATAAACGAGATCTCATCATTCAAAGTGAAATTCATAGGTTAATTAATGACTTGACTTTTCAAACACTACATAAACAAGAAGAAGTCGATGAGTTGCAAAGAAAATTCAAAAACATGTTAAGTATGACACATTTGAAACAAATTAAAGAGGCTCCTATTGTGCAAGTGCAAGGACTGCAGAAAGATGAGGCAATCGAATTATGTGTTGAATTACAACAAGAGATAATAAAGCGCAAGCAATTAGTGCTGTCGGTTCTACTAGCTGGTTTAGATGTACCTCCCAAGTCAAATTTACTCAGCAAAGACAATCAAATTAATGGTGAATACAGTATTGTTCAGCAGTATTCAAACAAGGACGATAAATTGTATAAATATGTGAAATTGATCTCAGTTAGTTGTGGGATGAAATTTGAAGAGATTGAAAAATCAATAGATTTGATAGAGCAAAGTTTAACGAAAAACTAAAGATCAAAATTTGTATTATTAATATATTAAAAAGATTCATTCGATCTTTATTTAACTACTTTACATATCTTCTTTGATTTTGATGCGAATCAAGGAAGTTTATTTCATGATCTCCATGGATTTCATTCAAGTAGATATTTGCATGACTATGCAATCATAAATTATGAATTCGCATTCGTCAAGGTCGTAAATCAAAGTCAAAAACTATCAAGTTTATATTGGCTTTTGATCTTTCAAAAATCTCAGGATAGTATACGGTTTGTGGTTGAGTCTCGTTCTGTTAAACAAATAAAAATTAAAGTAGAGTAGAGTAGACTCTACTCATTTGGATCAATAACAAAATTGATCAAGGAGTAGTTTTTTCAGTAAAAGTTCCAATCAAAACGAACAGATTGGATTTCAATGTGCTTAATTTTAGACTTCTAATATGTTGAGAAAAGTATCATAATTGATCTCCACCAAAGAAATTAATTCTCTAAGGCTTATGCATCTTATACTTGAAGCAGCATCACATCCGCGCCGACTTCAGATCCAAAGCTTACGAGCTTGGCTCAAGTTTCATATTAAGTTTGTAAACACAAAAGTGTCACCAATGCTCATAACCATTTACAAAAAAATCAAAACTTATTTTATTATCAAAATTTACAACCAACTCTCTACTTGACACCGATCAAATGTTCATAAATAAAAGACTAATACGACTAGTTGGGTTCTTCTTATTGATAGTGTTGATAATATGTGCTAGTTTCAACTTTTCCTCCCTACTAATACGAACAAAGTCCAAATACATCAAAAAAATCACACCTAAAATAGAACATGAAAGTAAATTGAAACAATTGGAGAGCAATAAAATAGGAAAATTCCCCTTGAGTCAAGAACTTATGAAAAATTATTATCAAACAGTCAAACTAACGTCTTTTATAGACCCATATCGGTTTATACAAAATCCCAAGTGGAAACAAAAGGAAGCATCGATATGTGAAGACTTAAAATATGAGAATATCTTCCAAGTATCTGGTCAAAAATACTTGGATGCAGACTTGAAAGTGTTTCTTGAAGAATTAAAGACTCATACGGAATTTTCATACGTGATCAAACTAGCAAAGGAGAAGTTCAAACCAACTATACCTGAGAACAAACAGTGGTTTAGATTCGGTGGCTCTAGTATTTGGTTACCTCAATATAATTGTCATTATATGGTAAGTAGGGTATTGTATACCCCAAGTGGAATTGCCAACAAGGCATTTGTGTCTTTTTTATACATTCAATTATTTGATATAAATTGGAACGAATTACCACGATCAACAGCTCTTGAAATTCCATATGAAGAGATTATAGAGCATGACACATATAAAGAGTCACATTTGAAATTCAAAACTGAATCTTTTCCCCAAATACTATCCATTCCATTTGATTACGAAATGAAAGTTGATAACAACAAATATTATTATGGACCTGAAGACCCAAGAATCATATTGAGACACAACCCATTAGGGTTTGATGAACCCTTGATCGTGTTTAACATGAAAGATCTTAAATTGATAAAGAGAACCATGCATTTATACCTACCTTTTTCAAAAAGGTTATCATTATTCAAAAAGAGAAATGAACCCTATGCAAAAATTGAAAAAAACTGGACCCCCTTCATTAGTTTACATAAGCCGAATGAATTAAATTTTATTTACTCGATTGTTCCATTGGAGGTTTTGGTTTGTAATATTGATGACGCGATTTGTGATTTCCTTCAAAAGCCAATCAAAAAAGATTATAATTATGTCGGGCCTTTAAGAGGAGGAAGCCAGTTGATTCCACTACCCAGTGAGTCATTGCCTACATTGAAATCTATTCTACCTACCAATAGGCAAATCTACATTGGATGGGCAAGAGCTCATTTGAATAAATGTGGTTGCGGAGAGTCAATGTACAGACCAAATTTAATCATATTGATTGAAGATTATAACGTGAAGACAAAACAATTCTACTACAAATTAGGTGATGTCTCGGAATATTTTGATTTCAATGCCAACATACCACCTTGGATTATCCCTAAATTGGATGCCGATGGTCAATTAGTCGAAAACGAGAATGAAACCCCACCATCGCAATGTGAAGGAAGGAACGTATTGATTCCTAATTCAATAGCTTATTGGGATATCAATTCTATTGAACAAAATGGGCAAAGCTATGTGACGAAACAGCAAATGCAGGAATTGTCAATAGATAAAAATACCAAAATTAATGATTTCATGGGTGTAACATTATCAGCAGCTGATAAAGATGTCAGTATCATACATATAAAAGGCTTACTTAATTATATCTTAAAACTACCAATGCTATTTGATGAAGACACGGTCATAACAAGTGATAAATATTTTCAATTGAAAGGCTATGAGTGGAATAATAAATGTGCAATGATAGCAAGTAAGCAGTATTGTGAAGCATATGCAATAAAACACGGAGTTGTCTTTGAACAAGAAAGTACATAGAATAGAGTAATAAAGACAACGAAACAAAAGTAGATATAGTACAAAAACAATAAACCGTGCTAGACTTATTGTTAGTAGCCCTCCATTAACCGATGAGTTTAAATTTTTTTGATAGAGCGGATTAAATGTGGAATAAAATCACATTTTGGCACGGCAAAAGGAACGTCAAAAAGTTTATCTTAGATACGAGATTTTGGGCTGCTCTCACAATCGGAAAAAAAAAATGTCTAGCGTCAATAACCGAATTCATTTTATTTCGCAGGAACAACATAAACTTTTTTCAGTCTTCGGTATACCATGAAAATGTATTATGCATTTATAAACTAAGCAGAATGTTATAGAGTGGAATTTTTTTGCACTGCAAGTTCTACTTAATTCTGATATTCAATAAATGAATAAAGAGAAACAGTCATTGGATATAAATCAACTTGATGTATCAGCGTCCTCGTCTTCAGATGAAGGACCTGTCACTTTAACACGGTCTCATCTTGATAATCATTTACTACAACAACAGACAAAAAGAAGACAAAGTTCTGTAGGTTCTTTTCACAAGAAATCAATTGAATTCTTCAGGAAAAGTCTAACTGGTGATTCGACGGAGATCCAAGGTACTCAAGATGATGAGTATTCAGTACATCAAATTTATGGAGATTTAGACAGTGAAGAAATAACTTTGCAAAGATCAGCAACTAGAAGGTCTCTCATTAACGAGATTGAACAGAAGGTTGATGATCAAAATGAAAAAATAGACCCATTAAGTGAATTGACCATACCCGAGACTAACATCATCCCCATCCAAAAACACGGTCAAGAATTTGACAAAATAGATCCAGAATTAATCACATTCACCGAGAATGATCCTGATAATCCTCGAAACTGGTCAACCGCAACAAAAATATACTTGATTGGATTTGTATCCCTTTATGCATTGGTTGCACCCATGTCCTCCTCAATGGTTTCACCAGCAGTTTCGGAAATAGCTGCAGAATTTAATATCACTAGTCCGGTTATAAAAGCTATGGTGGTTTCAATCCAAATTTTGTCATGGGCTATTGGACCTTTGATAATTGCTCCATTATCTGAACATGATACAATTGGTAGAAAACTAGTACTAGATGTGACGTGCTGGCTATCGTTAGTTTTCAACATAGGATGTTCAGTGTCTCAGAATACAGCATCATTAATGATCTGTAGATTCTTTTGCGGTCTTTTTGGTGCAAACGCTATGTCAATATGTGCTGGTAACATTGCTGATTTAGTGGATCCTGAATATAGAAATATGGCCTTAGCAGGCTACTCATTGGCTCCTTTACTAGGACCTGTCATTGCCCCTTTGATTTCTGGTTTCATAGTTGATCATAAACCTTGGAGATGGAGTTTTTATATACTATGTGCTTTCAATGGATTTGTTGCTCTTAGTGCCACCCTTTTATTCAAAGAAACGTACGCTCCGACAATTTTGTTAAGAAGAGCTAAGCGTCTACGCAAGAAGACGGGCAATGAAAATTTGCACACCATTTATGAAATCACTGATAGTGAGAGTTTTCTTAGCAAGATCTGGATTTGCATGTGTCGACCAGTGAAACTATTGATCTTTCACCCAATGATCATTGCATTAGGATCCTTCATGGCTTTTACCTATAGTTTCATGTATTTAATGATAGTTACATTTCCACAAGTATTTGCTGAGCAATATAATTTCAGAACTAAGGGTCAAATTGGATTAATGTATATTCCTTTAGGTATTGGGTTTCTTTTAGGAGTGTTTGTATGGACATACCTGATTGATAAAGTGTATTCAATGTTGACAAAACGAAACTCGGGAGTGGCCAAGCCTGAATTTAGGTTACCGTGTTTGATAGCTTCGGCCATTTTCATTCCATTTGGATTGATCTTATTCGGCTGGAGTGTGCATTTCAAATTACACTGGATAGTTCCTGGGATTGGAAGTGCATTATTTGGATTTGGCTTAGTCGCCGTATTTCAAACAATTCAGAATTATTTTATCGACATGAACACTAGATTAGCCGCTAGTGCAGTTGCTGCTGGGGCGATGTTTAGATCAATATTTGGGTTCTTTCTTCCATTGGTAGCTGATAAATTGTATGGTAGGTTAGGCTACGGTTGGGGTAATACTTTGTGTGCTTTTATTGCAATAGTATTGGGTATACCTTTTCCTACATTTTGTTTCTTTTATGGAGAAAGAATAAGGACGTGGGCAAATAAAAGATTTGAAGTGGAACAGTTAAAAAGAGATCAAAAGAATTTAGAGAAGATGAAACGAAAGAATGAAGACGAGCTTGTATAAATTACATTATAGAATATAGACATAGACTTTTTCGCAATTTTGTTTGTAATTCCAGGAACTTAAATTACCCAATGTACACGAACTAACTGGTACTTAGTAAATGGTACAAAGAGCTCCATAAGCCCAATAATTTTAAGACATAATTCTTATATATAAATAGGTATATCATGTGTGGAAGGTGGAAGAGGAAGGCAATTATACATATATTATTTCACTACTATAATTTTCTTACACAAACGTAAACAAATTTTCTATATTTGGTAGCATATTCTTTGATCGAGTAAAATTCAATCATGAGTGGGTCAAGCATTGTGCCTGATTTGATACAACCTTTAGTGAATACAGCTGATGTCGAGGCATTTCCGTTACCAAAGCAGCTAAAATCACTACCTTTAACTAGTTTACAACTGTTCATCAATGACCCAGAGCTAGTTGAAGGGTATGTTCATCAATTGAGCAAGTACAAACAAACAGTAGATAAAGTAAGCTCAACTCTACAACAATTGAAGCAAATATTGAATAACGAAATCAATGAGAATCTAGTAATAAAGTACAAAGAATTGTCAAACAAAATTGAAGATCAAATTAAAACCATCACCACCATGAGTAAGGAATTCTCTAGTTTGGAAACGCTTCAATATCAATTATTCTCATCTAACTTCAATCAAGACTTTTTAAAACACAAGATGAAGAAATTGATAGACAAAACTAATCTGCAGAGTATTGAAATTGGTAAGAATTTGAAGAAAGCCACTACCGAAGAAGAATTTAACAATTTAGTATCACAATACAAGGATTGTCGAATGAAATACCATTTTAGGAAAGAGAAACTTAATAGATGGGAAGAGGAAAGGGTGAGTGGATTTCTATGAGTGTGCATTTCAATCAGGAAGTCATAATGTCAATGACCAGTTCATGTTGTTAACCAATTGTTTGTGATTAATATATTTTATCTCTCAATCTCGGTTACTTTAAGTCCGCAACTAAAATAAAATATCAAAATCTCTTCTCGAACTTTCAAATTTCACAAAACATATTCAAACTATTCCACAATGTTTGGTAGATTGTGTACAAGAAGATTCTTGTCTACTTCTCCAAGGTTACTAAACCAATCTATTAAGAAACCATCAATCGTCACCAGAGTTGTCAAGTATACCGTTGGTGCAACTTTACTTGCTGCAGTTGGAACCGCTGGGATCATTGGTTACAAAATCTACGAGGAAAGCTCACCAGTAGATCAACAGCCACAAAGCCCAACCTTTCCAAATGGTTCAAAAAAGAAAACTTTGGTCATTTTGGGATCTGGTTGGGGTTCAATTCCTTTATTGAAAAATTTAGACACAACTTTATATAATGTGGTTGTTGTATCTCCAAGAAACTATTTTTTGTTCACCCCTTTGTTACCTAGTGTTCCTACCGGAACTGTTGAATTGAGATCAATCATTGAACCTGTAAGATCCATCACTAGAAGATGTCCAGGTGAGGTTATTTATTTGGAAGCTGAGGCAACTGAGATCGATCCAAAAAACAACAAGTTGACAATTAAACAATCCACTACTGTCCATTCAGGTCATTCAGGAACTGATACCACCTCGTCTAAGTCAACTGTTTCTGAATATACTGGGGTTGAAGAAATTACAACTAGTTTGAATTATGACTATTTAGTGGTTGGTGTAGGTGCTCAACCTTCAACGTTTGGTATTCCAGGTGTGGCTGAGAACTCTACTTTCTTGAAAGAAGTTAGTGATGCAAGTGCGATTAGAAAAAGATTGATGGATGTAATTGAAGCTGCTAATATTTTGCCTAAAGATGATCCAGAAAGAAAAAGATTATTACACGTAGTTGTTTGTGGTGGTGGTCCAACTGGTGTCGAAGCAGCAGGAGAAATTCAAGATTATGTCGATCAAGACTTGCGTAAATGGGTTCCTGAAGTAAGTGGGGAAATCAAAGTCACATTAGTTGAAGCCTTGCCAAATGTATTAAATTCCTTCAACCAAAAACTAATTGATTATACTAAAGAAGTTTTCAAAACAACAAACATTAATTTGATGACAAATACAATGATCAAGAAAGTTAATGACAAAACTTTAGTTGCTTCTCGTAAAAATTCAGATGGATCAACTGACTCAATGGAGATCCCATACGGTATGTTGATTTGGGCAACAGGTAATGCACCAAGATCGTTCACAAGAGATTTGATTTCTAAAATTGACGAGCAAAAGAACGCAAGAAGGGGCTTATTGATTGATGAAAGATTGAAGGTCGATGGTACTGATAACATTTTTGCTTTGGGTGACTGTACTTTCACAAAATACCCTCCAACTGCTCAAGTTGCTTTCCAAGAAGGTCAATATTTGGCTAAATTATTTGAAAAGTTACATCAAATAGATTCAACCAAGTACTCATTGCAAAACCCAGCAGCCAATCAAAACATTGAAAGATTAAGTACGAAATTAGCTAGATTGGAAAAAAACTTGCCTAAATTTAAATACAATTATCAAGGATCCTTAGCTTATATTGGTTCCGAAAAAGCTGTTGCTGATTTGGTTTGGGGTGATTGGTCCAACATAACTAGTGGAGGTAACTTTACATTCCTTTTCTGGAGATCTGCATATATTTACATGTGTCTTTCTATTAAAAATCAAGTATTGGTTTGTTTGGATTGGATCAAAGTTGGATTATTTGGTAGAGATTGTTCTAAAGAATAGAGAAATATTTATCTTGATTTATTAAGCTTCTACTTTTGTTCGTCTATTTTTTGTGCTGCAAAAAATGCCCAAAGTTACCAACTTCAACATCAATAAGTTCTCAATTTATCGTAATGAATCGTGGTTCCATCATCCGCAAAGGTCTGAACTATCATTGAATGTAATCAAGAACAATAATGAGCTCAACGTTTGCATCTTGTGGAAGAACACTAATCTTGTATGTGTTTTGTATGAGTAAAATCTGAGAGCCCTTCTTACTAAGTTCGTTTAGGATGAGTTCACATTATCCACTGGTGAAAATTGCACAACTACTTTACTTACTAGAAACCCATGCCTTGGATTAAAGCAATGCGATTCGAAGGGTAATATATTATTGAGATTCCAAATTAGCTTGACTAATCATCTCGAGTTTGAACAGTGTTATAAATTCATTCAACAAGAATTGAATGTAAAGGTGACCAACAATTTAGATGATCCTGTCAGCTCGCAGCTGTTTCAATCTACTATTCAAAATGACTCTTTTTCACAAAGTCAAACCTTACTCAATAGTACACCTCAAATTTATCCACAGCTGCAAATTCCTTCACAAAATCAATTCCAAAATTATCAACCTATATTCAGCCCTCCTATTGCTGCGTCTCAAAACTACCTACAACCGCTATACAATCCTCGTCCAATTCCAAATGAGGCGCGAGAATTGTCTGATCTACTTGATATGCCTGAATACAAATTGAATGAATTGATCAACCAAAAATTGAAAGATCCCCAATTTATTCAATTAGTGGAAAGAGTCAAAGAAATAATTAATAAAGAATAATTTCTATTCATGTCTATACGCCTCTATGAATCTTTACCCAATTCTTTATAGTCAAACCATCACTCAATTTCTCTTCCTCGGCCACCAATTTATAATTTCCTAACCATGGCAACAATTCAAATTTGAAATACCAAAACAAGATACAGAATAAAATGCACACCAACCCGACAACACCGTAGTTTGGCCAATTCTCCAACCCTTTTGGATTAGGACTATATTTTGAAACGAACGGGCCAACAGTAAGGTACATGTTGATTATGATCACTAATACTGTACCTATTGCTCCAGCTTTTATTGGTGGATTCAAGTTTGGGTATTTTTTACGCACTATGAAGATTCCAATGGCAACTAATCCAGTAGCTACCGACATTGGAAAACCTTCTAAACTTACCATATAGCTGTAAATATCTCCGTGTGGGAAGACTACGATTATAAATGTAGTGATACTGCAACTCAAGATCATGGTTCTCAATGGTCCACCATTTGGCCAATTGGATGACATGAATTTTGAAAATGGCAAGTACCCTTCTCTAAACACTCCTTGATCAACTCTCGAAATGGTATATAGCACAACGAAAATATTTCCACCGGCGCATAAAGCGATAGAAAGAGTTAGCAATTGTTTCCCCAATATGACTCCAAATAGCTTCTCAAATAGTATAGATCCAGCTAATGTACTACTGTTTGCCAATTCTTCATCTGGTATCACTATGAGGTATGCAAGATTTATGATGAAATATGTTATCGTCATTATAATTAAGGACACCGGTCCAGCTATTTTGAATGTTCTTATAGGATCTTTGATCTCATTCAGGACAGTATGGACCGAATTCCATCCACTGAATGCAAATGAGGCTTTGATGACCGCACTTGAGAACGTTGAAATGCTAACCTCCTTTCTTGTTTTGAATACGTCATTCAATGAGATTTGACTTTCAATATTGTTGATTGATTGTGGAAGAAATACATATAACCCTGATAGCACCATGATTACAACCAATCCCAACTTCAAACCACCAAGTATATTTTGGATTTTAACTCCGTGGTTTACGCTGAAACCATGGACAATTGCAGTGATATACAAAAATAGCAAACCAGTTAATCTTGTCTTGAAATCACTAGTTTCAATGCCTAAAGCATGAATGCAATATTCGCCAAATACTAAGACATTGGATATTGTAAAACCAAAAATGACCGAGTATACAGAGAAAGCAACTGTGGCCAACAATTTTGGCTTTGTATAAATGAATTCTAAAAAAACTTTTGCTCCACCACTTCTTGGAACTATGGAACCAAACTCCAAAAACACATATAACCCTCCAAATGAAGCAACACACGCTATGAACCAAGCTAGGAAGAATAAGTATATAGACTGTCCACAATCTTTGTAAATTCCACTAGTGATACTAAATATTCCACTACCGAGTATTCGACTAACAAATAATATTATTGTTGAGAATAAACCAAGATGGCGTCCTTGAGGTAAATCTTCAAGATCTTGTAAGTAGGAAATTCTACCATTGAGATCAATTGATGGTTTTAAATACGGATTCTCTATTGGCGGTGCGATAATTATGGATGATTCAGATGATGATCTAGATGAACGAAGTTCATTAACGATCAAGTTAGAGGGTAGTTCTTTGTACTCAGATTTGTCTATCTTGTCCATTTCAATCGATATGCTTGTGTTTTTTGTGGATGAGTCTTGATAATTTTGTTTGGATTGAATGAATTCGGTGTGATTATTTTGATCTGGATCAGAATTTGACATTATAAGATTATAAATACAATACTAAGTTTACCACACATTTTTAGATAATCAATTATGTAAATTATTACGTAACTGAGTGTGTGTGTTTTTTTCGATCATTGATTTTCCAAGTAAAAGTTTCGCCACAGTTTTAGACAAGGTACACAAACATGGAACAGAAGATGAAATGCAACACAATTTTCGCAGCCAACAATGAAATAAGAATTGTGAGAAGTTTAGTTACTTATGTGATGAGATCTAACAATATCAACAGCAGAAGAATGTTTGTGTTCAAAGAATTCACCAACATTACCTCGACCTTCTTCATTGTGTGTAAAGAGAGCTATATATCTATTGAGAAACATATTGATCAAATACCATCTTTTGTATGGATTTTCAGTAATAAGCTTGTTCTGATAATTTAATAAACCAAATGTCTGCCATTCTTTTTTGTCACTAGTGGATATTTCAATCCGCTACTCCAAAGCAGATTAAAATCGAAAGGAAGACGTAAGATTAAGCTCACATCATCAATTGAGACGAGCTTTTATCAAACATGTCAGAATCAAATTTACAACATCAAATAGTAATTTAAGAAGTGTAAAAGTTATAAATCACTTTCTCGAATCGAACGATTCTACAGTGAGTCCTTGAATGGACCTATTGACTTGTTCACAATCAAACCTAAAAATAACACTGGGTTTGGAGTACATATGTGAGCGATGTCTTGATTGTTCTCTTGTACCATACAAAACCAAAATAAAATGGGCTGTTTTCTCCCATTAGTGAGCATATGAAAATCATCATAATAAGTTAAAGTAGTATATAATATTTAGCACAGTCTATTTTATTACACAAAAATAAATTTATCTGTTGAAGTTCGGAGATTATGCACAAATCGCTGTTCCTTTGTTTTTGAATTTTTCATTGTGATTCCCCATTTTTGTCTATTATTTAAATACCCCAACATCCTTTCTCTCCTTCATTGACCTTTATGAATTTCATAATACCTGAGAAAGCAGAGTTGAAGCATATTGAAACTTTCACTACATTATGTGATGGTATAATACATGAAACAACCGTTGAAAATTTAAGGGATGTAGTTGGGTCACATTTCACGAGTGATGACTTGGAGGAATACGTCAAAACTTTTACTAAACCATCGGAAACACCTAACTTCAAAGAAGTAGTTTTGGAAATTGTAAAAAAGCAAAATACCCATTTGACACAACAGTTTCTTTTTTTATGTATTGCATTGGAATCGAGGATTTTATCACCGACTTTGACCAATTCCTTGAAATTGGTGAAGGATATGACTGTCGAGGAGAAAGAGCATTTGATCAAGTCATGGAGGGACTCTCCGCTAGAAATCAAAAATAAATTATTTAGAGTTGTCTATTCAATCACCGTGGCTACTTTTGTTAGACTAGCCACCGACTTGCATAACAAAGCCACGAATTATCCAGTCAAGGAATCAAGAGAATCCATTTACGAGGATCAAGTTGTCGATTCGTTTAGATATGAGTTCCTTCCTAAACCTGCATCGGACAATGGAGAAATACATTTACCCGATATTGATGTTTTGATTATTGGATCCGGGGCTGGGGCTGGTGTGGTTGCGCATACTTTGGCTAACGAAGGGTACAAATCTCTTGTTTTGGAAAAAGGTAAATATTTCCACAGTTCCGAGTATAACTTTAATGATTTAGAAGGTATGAATGAATTATATGAAGGTGGAGCAGCCGTCACCACATTGAATGGCCAAATGTTTGTTTTGGCCGGTTCTACTTTTGGAGGTGGTACCACAGTCAATTGGTCTTGTTCTTTGAATACCCCTTTTAAGGTCAGAAAAGAATGGTACGACAAGTTTGGATTAGAGTTTGCAGCTACTGAGAGCTATGACAAAGCACAAGAGTATGTGTTGAAGCAAATGGGTGCTTCTACAGAAAACATCACCCATTCTTTGGGAAATCAGGTCATCTTAAATGGTGGTAAGAAACTAGGTTACACGGTGAAAGAATGTCCACAAAATACAGGAGGTCATCCAAACCATTCTTGTGGTTTTTGCTATCTTGGTTGTAAATATGGTATAAAACAGGGCGGTGCCGTCAATTGGTTCAAATCTCCCGCCGAAATAGGCTCCAAATTCATGGATTCTGTGAAAGTGTTAAGGATCTTGCATGAGAAAGGTAAAGCAATTGGAGTACTTTGTCAAGATCAACATACTCATAAAATATTCAAAATTTTTGGACCCAAAAAATTTGTCGTCGCTGGTGGTTCCTTGAATACTCCATTGATCTTACAAAACTCAGGATTCAAAAATAAACATATTGGTTCTAATTTGAAATTGCATCCTGTTAGCGTCATATTTGGAGATTTTGGTAAGGAAGTTGATCATGATCATTTTAAAAACTCTATTATGACCGCTGTCTGCACTCAAGCTGATGATTTGGATGGTTTACATGGTGCAAAGATTGAAACTATTTTGAATGCCCCTTTTATCCAAGCTACATTGTTACCATGGAGAGACTCAAATGAATTGAGAAAAGATTTATTACGTTACAACAATATGGTGGCGATGCTTTTAATCGACAGAGACACTTCGAGTGGGAAGGTCTATGCAGATTCAAAGAAACAAAACGCATTGTACATTGATTACGACGTAAACAAATTTGACCGAAATGCACTCTTGCAGGCATTTCTTGTCGCCGCAGATATGTTGTATATAGAAGGAGCAAAGAGATTACTAAGTCCCCAACCATCGATGCCAATTTTTGAAACTAACAAGCCAAAAGATGAACGAAAGATAACTGATAAGGATTACGTTGCATGGAGAAGGAAAGTTGCAAATATGCAATTCACGAAATATGGTACAGGTTATGGATCAGCACATCAAATGTCGTCATGTAGAATGTCTGGAAAAGGTTCTAGGTTCGGGGCTTGTGATGAGAATGGTAAACTATTTGAATGCTCAAACATCTACATTGCAGATGCGTCAGCAATGCCGACTGCATCAGGAGCAAATCCAATGATAACTACAATGACAATAGCAAGACATGTCGGATTAGGATTGGTTCAAGATTTGAAAGCTAAACCTAAATTATAGTCTATTTTTTATTATACGCTTCTTTTGCTAACTTGATCAAACTATCTAATTCACCGCTATTTTCACACATACTGTAAAACAAGGATTTCTTATCGGAAATGAGAATGTGGGGATTATCATATTCAACAACTTTCCCAGCATCCATGACCAATATTTTGTCATAATCTATAATGGTTCTTAATCTATGCGCTATAGTCAAAATTGTGGAGTTACCAAACTCTTCTCTGATTGTCTTTTGAATGGCCGAATCAGATTTGTAGTCGATGGATGATGTAGCTTCATCCAATAATATGACTTTCGGATTCTTCAATAATGATCTACTTAAACAAACTAAT
The DNA here is from genome assembly GCA_003706475.3 of Insectozyma corydali. NCBI lineage: Eukaryota > Fungi > Ascomycota > Pichiomycetes > Serinales > Debaryomycetaceae > Insectozyma > Insectozyma corydali. Next base: position 58,156 of record PPLL03000014.1, read on the forward strand.
TGTCTTTCACCTTGTGATAAATTTCCTCCCCCTTCAGTCACTACAGATGACAAATTTAGGAATTTATTGACATTTTCCGTGTCTGTTGTTTCACCAGGAGATATCAATGCTGTTCTTCTCAACGCTTCAAATATTTGTTCATCATTATAGGCATTGAACGGATCGAGATTACTTCTAACGGTACCGGAGAATAAAGTAGGGTCTTGTGGAATAATGGTGATTGCTTGACGTAAATTACGTAATCCAATCGATGTAATGTCAACACCGTCGATAGTAATTGAACCTGTTTCTGGATCCAAGAATCGGAAAAACGCAGTAATGATGGTTGATTTACCAGCTCCGGTTCTACCTACAATACCAACTTTATTGCATGGCTCAACATCAAAAGTTACATTCTTGATAACTCTTGGCAAATCAGGAGCATACCTCAATGAGACATCCTTGACGCTAATTTGTCCATTTTCAGGCCATGTTGATCTGGGCTCGGTTTCCTCTATTTCATAAGGTGGTTCTTGGTCGACTTTTAAGTACTCTTGTAATCTTTCCACTGAGTTCATATTCATTTCAACGTTGGCGTAAAGACGGACGATCCACAAGGCGCTTTCACTGAATGCAATAGCATAAGATAATGATAAACCAGCTAAACCAGCATCTATTTTACCAACGGAAAGCAAGACAAACATCCCTGCAAACAACATGACCAATGATCCAACTGCATCAACTCTAAATGATAACCATCTATTAGCGACCCATAAATAGAAAAATGGTCTGTTATTGTTATCAATTGCTTGCAAGTTTTGTTTCATAAACCTCGACTCTATACCATACGCTCTAATTGTGGCAACCCCATTCAATGATTCACTAAAATGTTGATGGATTGGTGACTTGGTGATGGATTCGTATCTTTTCAACTCTCTAGATAAAGTGAGGTAGAAATAACCAACTAAGTAGTACAAGCAGGCGATTATAATTGCAAACACCAAAAAACCTGGAGTGATGAAGGTAATCAACACTAAAGTCGAGAGACACTGGATGAAGCAAATGAAAACACCTTCAGCAAATGGAGTAACTTCTTGATCTACCGATTCGATATCTTTGGAAAATCTATTCATGATTCTACCCAAAGGAGTTTGATCAAAAAACCTTAATTTGGCTCTTAAAATAGTGACCAACACTTGTTTAAATATTCTATTTGAAGCACGAACACCAGAAAAGAATGTGATTCCAACTCTAAAACATGCTGTAAGTGCATATGCAAAACCTATGATTGTATAAATGGTGATATAGTATACAGTTGTGTGTTGTTTGGCAAATGTATTGATGAATACGATGAAATTTGATTCACTGTGTAATGACCAGTTTCTCAACCACCACGATTGATACATATAAACAAGTTGAGATAACAAAAATGAAGTAAGGACGATAGTCCACATTGGCCATCCTCCAAAATACTTTGCATATCCCAAATATACTTCTTTTCCAACGACACCTTCGGACTTCTCCTCCTCTGAAATTAATTTACCGTCGGTTCTAACTTGTTCTTCTTCCGGCTCAGAAATGGCTTTCAATTTATCCTCTATGGCAGCTGCTTTTGCCTTCATGTCAGCATTTTTACTCTCCAATGATTGCAAATTTGTGCTTGATTGATTTCTTGAATTCAAGACGGAAGTGATCAACTCATCGTCTCCCAAATCTCCAGCTTTTAACAATTCATCTGTGGTACCTTGGTTCTTCACTCTTCCATTCTCTAAAACAACAATCCAAGCTGCATTTTGTACAGTCAACGCAACGTTATGAGAAACCAAGATACAAGTTCTGTTTTCCATCAATGGACCAGCAATACAATTTTCATATATCCACAAAGCGGTGTGTGAATCAACCGCTGATAAACAATCATCTAGCAAAACATGTTTTGAGTTAGAATACAACGCTCTTGCTAATGAAACTCTTTGCTTTTGACCACCTGATAAAGTAATACCTTTTTCACCAACCTCAGTTTGATCTCCGGCAGATAATATTTGTAAATCACGAGTCAAACCACACGCTTCAATAACTTTCTTATAACGGTCTTCATTCAACGTAGAGCCAAAAAGAATATTTCCCTTAATTGTATCATTGAGTAACCATGCAGTTTGAGAACAGTATGCAACTGATTCAGTTAAACCATGAGAATCGACTTCTAAATCTTCCCGAGGTATGACTCCAGGAAGGAACACTTGACCTAATAACAAATCCATCTCTCCTAATAATCCCAATAACAAAGACGTTTTTCCAGAACCTGTTGGTCCAATAATGACATTCAATTTACCAGGCTTGAATGAAATATCCAAATCTAATAATTTAAAATCAGTCTTTGATGAAGAATTCCATGATAATGTGGCTTTCTCAAACCCAATCAAAGGAGAATGAACAGCTCTTGGATGTCCTAATTGCTCATATTTTGAAGTTTCAGGCTCGTCGAGGAAATCAGCAACCCTATCTAAAGAAACTTTGGATTGAATGACGAACGAGGTCATATCAGCCAATTGATCTAATGGTGATCTCAATAAGGTGAATAAAGACAAAGCAGTGAATGCAACAGGGGCGGTTAAAGTATTGCCATCAATGATAGTGTAACAATAGAATGATAGTAAGGTGATCAATGTAGGTGTAATAAACCATACAAAGGATCCCATACACCAAACTAAACATCTCAATTTAAGAAAATGTAACTCCTCGTGTCTAACGCCCATTGCACTTTCAAAAAACTTATCCTCCCAGGCAAAAAATTTGATAATACGGATACTTTGAAATGTTTCATTCAATTTCTGTATACGTTTGTCAGTCACTGCTAACATTTTCTTTTGAAGTCTACCCATCCATTGAGCAAAGCTGTAGTTGATTGGAAGAAGGACAATAATTGTCAATGAACCAACAAATGCACTCCAACCAATCAAACCATACAACAAGACAATACAGATTACTATCATCAAAATAGCTCCAACAAAATAATGCAAGTATCCGCAGATTTCAGAGACCTTAAATGCATCAATAGCCATAAGATTAATAATTGCACCCAATTCCGCTGTTTTCTTTCCTTTTTCATTGGATTCAGTAACAGTAATTTTTCTTCTCAATGCTTTAGCGTAAACTTCACCAATGATGATTGCTTTCATTCTACAACAAACTCTTCTACCCAAAAATAATGAACAACCCGAGGCAATTGAATCAGCCATTTTTACAAATGGCATGAGAATAACAAAAGTCCAAGCAAGATTGGTTGAAGTAGATTGAGGATCAGCAACATACTCCAAAACTTTCTTCAATAGAATCGATGGACCGAATATAAGTACTGATTCTAAAATAGCCCAAAATGCTTGAATTGCAAATAAAAATTTGAAATGATAAAACAATTTGTACGTGAATCTGAGGGTCGATTTTGAGGCCTCGAATCCTTTAAGGACATATAATGCATAATCATCTTGTCTCAACCCCCAAATGTCGCTCAATTTGAGTGAGCCTTGATTTGCTTTCCAAACCATCTTATCCAACCATCCATAAGTTACGAAAGACGCAATGCTTGAAATGTTTTCTGGCGATGGTTCCAATCCGGGCGTGATATATAATTCAGCAGGTTTATCACCAATGGTGGCAGTGACATTAAGATAAAGTAAAATGGCATTAATGATAAATTCAAATAAGTAGTATTTCTTATTATTAAGGATAGCTGATCTAAAGGTTAAGAAACTTGGAAGGGTAATGAAAAAATATAATGCGGTCGAATGGGCCCATAGATTGGGTAATTTGATATTTCTTTTCCTCGTATTAATAACTCTAATTTGAACAAGTATAAATAGGTAGAACCAAAACATCGAGTTGATAATGGCGATTTTCAACGGTATGTTTAAATCTATGAAAATTGGTGACAAATGCAATGCTAATGATAATATGACTAAAACATACTCTATCGATACTCTCAATCTTTCTCCAGTACCTTTGACAACCTCTTTAACATGACCGTGTGGTGTACCATCCATATTGGTGTTTGGCAATTTTGATAGATCAAAATGCATCGATTTGATATCATTTGATAAGGGTTTTTCGTCTACTTGGATTCGTTTCTTCCTTGAAAATAACAAAGTGATAAATGACAATATACCTATTATTATAGGAGGGTAGAATTGTATATTATACCTCCCACAATTGGTTATATCATCGTAGTCCCAAAAAGTGCACTTCATGATAATTTTTTATTAGTAAAAAGAGATCGCAGAGATATGCGGCACGAGAAGATTATTCAATTAAGAATTCCTCTACATAAACTAAAACCCACGATAACTTTACTTTTCTTCTTCTCCCTCTTCTTCTTCTTGTTGTTGTTCATTTGGGATTCTTGAGTCGATAGCTACATCAACAACAATTTCTCTACCATTGATCTCCTTTCCATTAAATTCTTCAACAGCCTTCTTTTGTAATTCTTCACTAGAAAATTTAACAAAAGCAATACCTTTATTGAATGGTCTTCTGAATTTACCACCAACCTTACTTGGTCTTCTAGAAGGAACGTGGATCCATTTTGGTTTGTATTCTTTGAAAATGGCATTCAAAGCTTTTACATTGACTTTGTAATCCAAATTAGTGATGAAAATGGTATCGAGAGACGCAGTTCCTTCTGGTTGAGTTGGTGGTGATTTTTCAGCTTTGGCTTTCTTTTCTTGTTCTGCTTTTTCCTTCTTGGCTTTATAAGCTTCGATTCTTTCTTTCTTTTCATCTTCAGTTGGTGGTGGAACTGCTTTTTTAATAAAGATATTTCTACGTTGGAATTTTTGGTGATTGAATTCAGAAACTGCTTTGTCGGCATCATCCTTAGTTTCAAATTGAACAAATGCAAAACCCAAATGTCTCTTGAAGGTTTTATCTCCACGAGTAGTTTCTTTAAATGGGATTTCTACTTCAGTACTTTACGATTGTTAGTATGGTCGGTAAAGTTTTAAGATGATACATACACTTTCAAGTCTTTGAATAATTCCTTCAATTCATCTTCAGTGGCCTTATAATCAACGTTACCGACGTAGATTCTATCTTCAATCAAAGGTTTAACAACTTTTTCAGACATGTTCAAATGTATCAATTCTTCGTTGAAAAAAGATTTTATCACGCATTAAAATTAAATTGTCAGATCAACTCACGAGAGAATTAAAAAGAAAAAAATAATAATATACGCAACTAACCACCAACTACAATATCACTTTGAACAATTGTGATGCTTACATGAATGTCTAATATATATAAGGATACCTATTTCAATTTGTTGAATAATCTTGGTGCTACACAGTCATTAACACAGTGTTGTAAGTGGAAATATTCTTCAATACAGTCTTCTTTGTAGTGCTTATGTTCATAATCTGGTTCTTCCATTTCTTTAGTGACTCTTTCAACACATTCATGGAAATGATGATCGTAAGGTTTACAAGCAATGGTTTTAGCACATTCTTCTCTCAATTTATCCAATGGATCCTCTGATTCTTCTTCATCTTCATCATCCTCATCTTCTTCTTCATCTTCATCTTCATCTTCAGCATTTTCTTCTGCTTGTTCGTCTTCAGCGTCTTCCACATCTTGTTCCTCTACTTCTGGTGAGTCTTCTGGTGTTTCCACTGGTGCGTCATCATCTGCAGTTGGCTATTTTCATTAGTTAGTAAATGGAATTGGTGTGAAATTGAAGAAAAAAAAATTCCAAACAATGATTTACATACTTCATCAGCATATGCAGTTGGTATGACTGATTCTAATAATTCTTTGAAGAATGACATTTTGTGAATATGTTATGCTATTTATATGGGTTATACGATATTAGAATTTTCAGTTAACACCAGTAAGTTTAATTTTTCTGATGTAATGTAAGAAAATCAAATGTTTAATTGGTTGATTCTTATATGCAGGTGAATAGCATATGTATACATTGTAATAAGAATCATCAGTTTCTTTAAACGACAACTAATCTTTCGATAGTCTTCCGATAAATCTTCACATTTTGTGTCAAATCCAATACTATATAAACCACTGAATTGCAATAACTTTTTGCTTTTGACTTTGACTTTGACTTTTTCATCACCAGCCTCAACGACACAAACAACCATATCCACTATGAGTGATAAGATACACGATACTGCTTTGCCTATAAGGGATCGTATGGAAGCGTTGATACGCTTAAAACAGCAAGAGATTACCCAAGCGGTTGCTTCATTGGATACACAATCTTTCCACACCGATACTTGGATCAGAGGTGACAACGGAGGTGGTGGTGCATCCATGGTTTTACAAAATGGTACCACATTTGAAAAAGGAGGTGTCAATATCTCCATAGTCCATGGTAAATTACCAAAACAAGCAGTGGAGAGAATGAAGGCAGATCATTCAAATTTAAAAGGTTCAGCTTCAGATGGAAGTGTCAACTTTTTCGCGTGTGGATTGTCACTAGTCATACATCCTCATAATCCCCATGCGCCAACTACCCATGCAAACTACCGTTATTTTGAAACAACAGATCCAGACACTAATGAGATACAAACATGGTGGTTTGGAGGTGGTGCCGACTTAACGCCAAGTTACTTGTACGAGGAAGACGCTAAAAATTTCCATCAAAAGCATAAAGACGCTTTGGACAAGTTTGATAGGACATTATATCCAAAATATAAAAAATGGTGTGACGAATACTTTTTTATTAAACATAGAGGTGAGACCAGAGGTATAGGAGGGATCTTTTTTGATGATTTTGACGACAGACCAGCTGATGAGATCTTGAAGATTGTTGAATCCTGCTTTGATGCATTTATACCATCCTATATTCCATTGGTTGAGAGAAGAAAAGACACTCCATTTACAAAAGAGCAAAAAGAGTGGCAACAAATCAGAAGAGGTAGATACGTTGAGTTCAATTTGGTTTTGGATAGAGGTACTCAATTTGGATTATCCACTCCAGGGTCAAGAGTCGAGAGTATTTTGATGTCTTTACCTGCGACTGCAAGCTGGGTTTATGACCATCATCCTGCAGAAGGAACAGAAGAAGACAAATTGTTGAAAGTTTTAAAAAATCCAGTGGAATGGGTCTAATGTATATAACACCAATCATGAAAATTGGAAAATGGATCGTTTAACGGATAATTTTTATACTCCTCTTGTGTAATTATTATGGGTAATAGAGCCCCTGGTGCCAAGCTTATTCTGCGATGCATCGCGACTCTCATGATTGCATACATTATTCCGGAATGCATCACTATACTAATCACCTTATCATCGGTTTCAAACATCTCGAAAAGCAATAAAGCGGCTCTATAATCTACATGTTGAGCTTTTTCTCGTAGACTCGAGCTCCACCATTCATCATTCTCGGTGAATCCATGCTCAAATCTAAAATATGGCCAATGTTGGTGAATAAAAGTTTTATTGTGTCGTTTACTTTCCGTGTCTATCCCGTATGTCTCTCTTGCATTTTCTATAATCGTTGGTCTCAAGCTTTTGTGTCCCCATGTCAAGTCCCAAGTTTGCAAGCATCTTCTCAATGGACTTACGTAAAAAGAGTCTGGGTTTGGAAAATCACTGGAGTTGGCGATTTTCTCACCTAAAAGTTTACCTTGATATATGCCTTTGGGTGTCAATTCTGCGTCAAACCATTCAATTTCTCCGTTCCCCTCTTGGAGAGACCAGTAGCATGTCCAGTTTGTTTTGGAGTAATACAGAGGTGCTACATTGTGCCATCCTTGTTGATGACGTTGTAAAAGGAATAGTTTTTCGTTCGGCTTTAATGACGCAACGACTTGAGAAAAGGTGTAATTTGAAAGTAAGCCAAAATTAGTATAGTCGATCTCATGAGGAGGTATTGAAGGGATACTTTGCTCAAAGTATTTAATCGATGAGCTAAACCCAGGTAGGCATCTGTTTTGAAGGACAACTTGAGCAAATGCCACGGATAGGTAAAGTAGCAAGATCATAAACGTGTACTAATTTACGCGGTTACGATAGTAGAATATGTAACCTGTAGTAAACAAGTCAGGAATGAAAAATTTTAGTCTTAGTCTCGAGCTATCTCAAAGTTAAGTTAATATTGAGTAGAGTGTCAAAACGATGAATCAGAGTCTGACTTCTTGTAGGGACCTCTCAAGATAAACCCGTTACCTAGTATAGACTTACAATGTCACCCTCTAAAACTTTACTGTCGTAAAAAGAAAGTGAATAAGCACGAATTCCATTCGCAAATTCAACAATGAGAAATATGTACTCGTCGACATTTTCTATACTCGTTTCGTAGATGCTAGTTGAGAATTACTAACGTTTCTTCTTCTACGGATTCAATGGACATGAAAGAGATATCACTAATTTATTTTCGGTGTACATAATCAAAAACTGTTCTTCAAAGTTCCCTGCGAACTGTGTCTTCTTAAAGTTAATAAATCGTGAGCGGCTGATTTGTCTTCTGGGTTATTCTCAAAATAAACTTTGGGCTGATTATAAGTCAATATTGAATTTTTATCTATAGTCTGCTGAAGAATCTTCTGACATTTATACTTTATAAACTTGAGAATCTTCAAGTATTTCAAATCCTCATCCAATTCTTCATCATCCCAATCGATATTTTTATAGTATGAATAATCCTCTTCGTCTTCCTCTACATCTGAATTTTCTTGGTATTTCAATATGTCCTCTCTTAACTCATCATTGACTAGTTTTTCATATAATTTATCTTCTTTCAACTTGGTACCAGACCTGTAATTGATAAACACTTTTGAGAACATATCAATTGATTTAAGAATCAATTCAATTGATTCGTGGATTCCACCGAGTAGATCATTTCTTTTCACAAATTTCATTTGACAAATGAGTAGATATAGCATTTGCAAAACGATTGATTTTTTAAAATTTATCACTGTTAATGATAGTCCATTCAACATGGCGTTGTAAGGAGACATGGGTATTTCTTTGGCGACTCTTTTCAATGGGCTATTTCTACCTGATGGTCTTCTACGTTTGACTGAGAAATCATTGATGACAAAACCATCCTCGTCCACATCCAATCCCAAACTCTCCATAACCACTGAGTTTGAAGATATCACTGGAGTATTTGGTCTTTCTTGAGCTTTACTAACATGATCAAAAAACATCAAAAAATATTGCAAAACCTCCTGTGAAATTTGACAAATTTGCTTATAATAATTGAAATTCAATTCTTTATCGACTATGAAATTGAGATAATTCATTGATCGTATCAATACGCAATGAAAATTGAGTTGAATTTTGATTAATTGTGAAGCGGTATAAACATCGGGTATGCCGAGTTGATAATAATGCATCATCGCTTGAGGTGATATACCATCTTGAATATCGTAGTAAAGATCGTTTTCGAAAACCTGAAATATATTTGGCAATCCCATAAGCTCAAGTGGTTTCAATGATATTTTCCTATCTTTGAGAGATAATCTCCAATCTGATAAATTTTTATCAATGATGAGAAATTGGTTAAAGTTGTAGTTCAAATTCCCATCATTTCCATCACCGTCATCCTCATTCAAGATCCAATCTAACCGATGATGATTGTGGGTTTCTTTCTCTTTCTTCTTCTTGTCTTGTTTCAAGTACTGATAGTAATTAGGTGAAAACGACGAAGGAATTATGATGTTCATTAAGTTGAGAAACTCAATACTTGGTTTAAGCAAAGTGTTGAATAAATCATCAGTTCCATCAAGAAGGGAACTTAATTTCTCTGGTGTCAATTGAAAGTATTTATCAATTGTCACAGGATTAATCACAGTGGTGTTCAAACTAGGTTTGAAACCAAACTTCAAATTAAAACACTTCAAAAGAACCTTAAAATTCCAAAATATTTTTACCCTGTTTCGTTTTTGCTGTTGATTCAACGATAAATCATTAAAGAATAAATTATTTGAATTCAAATTAATTCCTAGGATCCCAATAAATGCATTGACCAGTGATGATAAAACCAAAGATTTTTCTTTATTGTTTGTCAATAGAGAATAATAAAGAAATAGTAGATAGGTTTGCAATTGATCGATGGAAACGTGAAAACCATTGAAATATGGCAAAAAATCATAAATTGACTTTATTATAGACTTGTAATAGTAATGAGGATCATTGTGGTTGAGTAGTATGTTTAAATTTATTGCAGGATTATTCATCATTATCATAGTGTAAATCTGGATAATTGTCATTAGGTAGGTATTAACTATCCCATAGTCGTTAGTATTTGAGAGGTTGAATCCATTAATGGTAGAATCATCATAGGTGAAAATAAATGGATACATGGTATGAAACGCGTCATAAGACTGCATGAATTGCTTATAGTCAAAAATAGGTATGAAAACATTGTAATTCAAGAAATATTGCACAATTTGAAGATCAAGGTCTTGTTTAGATTTAAAAATCTTTTTAAAATTGTTGATCAATTTAATGAATAAGTCGTATACGTCCGTGGGAAGTGTATTATTTTCGTTACCTGTCAAAGCATTGTATATGAAATCACTTTGGTTGTTTTTTTGGTTGTATAGATAACCATTGGGATCATTGAGTAGGAAATTATGACTATTGGTAATTTTCAAAAAAGGTAGGTTTAAATTGATTAATAAGTGGTTAAATTGACTCTCGAAATTTAAATTATCATTTCCTATGATCACCCCTTTGTCATCTAAATTGAATATTTGATCTATGGGATTATTAATTTGTATTTTTTGATTAGAAGATTGAAGAATCACCTTGTCATTTGAAGTTGTAGTTGTTGGAATAGCTGCATTTTTCAATTGAATAAGCTCTTCCTCTAGTTCCCTTACTTTTCTTTCCAAATTCTCCGTATATCCTTTTGGAAATGCTCGTCTTGTGAGCTTATCACTAATCTTGCAATCAATTTCAACTTTCTTACAGTTATGACACGGTGATTGGCCATCACATTTAATTTTTTTCATTCGACATCGGTCGCATGCTTGTGAGACCCTCACTCCTGAGGATGTGTTTATTAGTTTGAAGTTGGTCTCTGATTTGTCTTCTTTCATTGAAGTGCGAGCTTGTGAAAAATTTTAAATCTGGGGAAATAATTTGGTACCCGAGAAAGAATAAAAGCAGCATGAACTCACTGAACTGGCCACACTTCAAATTTAGAGAATATGAATGTTAGAATATAAGAAATTCAATTTTCAAGAGTTGATAAACGAATTTTAGAATGTATAAAGCAAATTCTGAAAGTGTCAGAAACCATCGCAAAAATATAAATTTAATCAACTATGACACTATTCAAAATATCGTTCAAATATCTAATATTTATCGTGTTAGTATACTGATTGGCATGACCTGTCAGACTTGACAGTATTTTTTAAAAGAGGCCTGTAGACTCCACGTAAGAATTTTGTTCATACAGAATTGTTTTTAAATTGTTTCGGCTCTAGCTGTTCCAATAGATAACTCTTTTTTTTGCAGCTATTTTGAATCCAAACACACATAGAACTATCTTACACATCCGTCAAAATTCAGTATACCATATAATCGTCGATCAACAATGAATATAGTTCTACATTGGATGAATGGTTTCTATGTAAAATTGCATGATTCCAACACAGTATGCGGTGAATTGTGAGTAGATTAAACATTTACATTGATGTTGTTTTTCGAGTAAGTCTGCTAAAATTTGCAAATCTAATGTAAACACTACACTTTCAGGAAAGTAATTACCAGAATATTAAACTTTTAGTATATTAGGTAGTTCTATTAAAACTTTGATGGAATCTCTTTTTCTTGATACCACCATCTCATGGCCAATTCCACTCTATTCAAATCCAAACTATCGCTTAAGATCTTCCATAACATACTTGTTAGATAATCTGTCTCGGATGGTTCACAAGCAATAATCAATCTCCAAACCTCGTTCAACCAGGGCAAAAATTTCGATAATGGAAAGTACGGCACTAAATTTATGATAGATAAAATCAATGCTTCACGAGTACTTTCGGGCGCCAATCTATTTTCAAACTTATATTTTCGTTTAAATTTTGGCAATAGATCTCTCACGACTTGATCTTTCGGTTTCTTGGCTTTGTTCTCATGCATGATGTCTTTACTGATTCTATCATCTTGTTCTAAAGTATGCAATGTCGCATGTGCTTCTATTTCCGCAATAGGCTGCGCTGAAGTAAAACTGGCATTATCGCCCGGATCGAGTGAAATTGAAGGCATTATAAAAGCTTTATTTGTCAAGTAAGTGAAGAATTCAGCTCCTCCCCTTGACAACATTTTCTTCCCTATTGTTTCTATGGCAATATTCAACTGTGTCGAGGATAAATTTCTTGGGAACTGGCTAATTAGTAACTTTATGTAATTCATACAATCAGGCAAGCTGGCTTCACTATGGGAAAAGTACAACAATAATACCGAATGCGAAGCTTCTATCAAATCTTTACTTGAATACTTTCTATCATCGACTAAATTTATACAAATGTCATAAACTTGTGTGGAAAACAAAGGGTCTTTAACGTTCAGTTGAAAATAGTTTTCCCATAAACCCAAGATAAAGAGAATCTTTGCTTCCATCATCTTATCATTGTTCAATACATCAGGGTACATGTTCAATGATGAGATCAAGTACAATGTTTGTTTTCGAAAATATAATCCCGTCTGTAAGGCTAATTCAATGGTAAGGTAGTACACGAAATTATAACCGTCAAATCCACCTTGTCCAATTGACAATAGAATGAAATTTAGATAGTATAAATTTGGAATCAATTTTAGTGCAATGCCCCTAGAATCTCTACCTTTGAAGTATCCGGTCAAAACACCTTGGAATATGATCACTTCCGAAAATAATAAACCCTTAAGAAAAAATTGATGCTCATTATCCCCCGGTTGCAATTTGGAATTGAATAAAGTTATTTTATCTAGATTTTCCACTATTGTCTCCTCATCAGCGTTTTCAAAAAAGCCTCCCAAAAGAAACGACAACCTATTGATGTGTTTAGCAACGGGCTCCATCGCCGTGTTTGCAAAAATCAACTCGACAAGTTTATCAATCATGAAAGGTGTACCATTGATTTTCACTTTCTTCAAAGCTATACTCATCAAACTGAGAAAAGTAATTTCATCACTCCCAACTATGCCGTAATTTATTGATCTTTTAAATAATTTATCTAATTCCATATCAAATTTATAAAACTGTCCATGTAATTCATTTCTCAATTCCTTTGTCAACGATATACCGCTAATTATAGGTAAAACTTTCCAACTATTTCGTATTGGATCAAAAGCTTGATAGTTCTTCAACTCGTTCAAGAAAATATTATAAAATAATTTGACCAGTAATGTGGGTTGTGACATTCTTATCTTTTTATCGAAAATCAACTTAAAGACTTCAATTATAGGATAAGTCTCTTTGAGAGGTTGAACTTGAAGATAGTTTAAAAAAGTAGCTATGATGATTCTCAAATTATATTCTTGTTTGACATAGGGTATGTAATTGTATAGATACCCAAGAATTTTGTAAGTATTGGTGTCAGGTTTGGGGTTCCTCATTTCATTTATGAGAAGGTCCAACTCTTGTGGAGTCATGTTCTGCTGCACGCTCTGCTCCATGAATGCTGTGCCTTGTGGTCCTAATTGGAAAGACATTTCGCTAATACAGTGGATTTTTTTTTCTCATGAAATTTTGTGTGGGGAGCTGATCCAAGTTTTTGTCTACAATTTCAAATATTTTACACTTTAATAAAGTGAAACTTTGAAAGTAAAACTATGCCTTGTTGATGAGCGCAATTGCTTGTTACAGGAAATTTCATCTGAGCTCCATGTTCGAGTTACGATAACTTCTTGGAGAGAAAAAAATAAGAATGGATTGGTCGCAAAAATTTAAGCCGATAGGGGGGCTCGAACCCCCGATCTTGTGATTAAGAGTCACACGCTTTACCGACTAAGCTATACCGGCTGAAGTAATTAACGAATACGCCAAATGTCTTCTGTGAGGTTTGAGGTAATACCACTATAATATGACGGCATAAATTAGCCTCAGAAAAGGTATAGGTCTATCATAAGTTGAAGAACAACTTAAAATTTCATCTCTCACTTCAGTCAAAACGTCTCTATTTTAAGATTTCTCTTTAATTCAATATAGATAACAAATGGTCGAGTTTTTGACAGCTTTAGATAACAATTATAAGTCCAATATCATAGTTTGAATTTCAAAATGCAACCTATAGTAAATTTTGTTCGAAAAAACCACTTTAAGATTCCAAACGTAGCAGTTCTGACAATTTTTAAAGAGTTCTGAGATGAAAAGCCTTATTGATTCTAACCAAAGTAATGAACGTAGTATAATTTAGTTTTCAAGTGATGATACATTGATTAAGATAAAACATTTCAGACTCAAATTCGAGAACAAAAAAAGCCCAGCCTAAAGCTCAATAGCCTCAGTGTAGATTCTTCGCGTCTCTATTGTTCTTTCACAATACTAGCCGAGTTGATAATGCGGTAGTAAATCATATGAATGAAGTATACAGTACAAATTTGAACAATTCATCAACTCACATACTTGTTTTGTTTTCTTATCTAAGTAATCACAGAGTTTCTCTCCTGCTATTTTGTTATTTAAATCTTCTTTACAATGAGAAGGAACACCAAATGAGATTGAATGATCTAAGTCCTTAACATCTGGACTCAAAGCAGCGTACAATTCAGTATACGCCCCAAACCTTCTTAGGTAAAAGACGATTTATAAATGAATTTTACCAGAGAGCTGGCGCGCTTTGAAGATCAGAGTTCAAGTAACCGGGACAAATAATACTCAGAATAACATTTGCATTAAGATGTTTTGACCATTCTATAGCTTGTAAGATATTGGCAGCTTTTGATTGTCAATATAAGGTCATCAATGAGGTATTGGTGTTCTCAAAACTGACATCTTCCCAAGGCAAATCATTTCTTGGAGCTTGAAAATGTGTAGAGCTTGAAACCCAAACTATTCTTAATCATTCAAGTGGATTAGTCTCAGCAGCATGGATTAAGATAGGATCTAATAATCTTTGTAGCAAATGTAGACAAATCACATATGTACCCAATTGTAGCTCGTAACCTTGTTTTGTTTTGGAGCGTTATGGTGGCATCATCACCTCTGCATTGTGAATGATAAAGTCCAGTTTCTTTTCCAAACTCAAAAATTGGTCGGTTGCTGGTTTAATACTAGTCAAATCAGATAGATCAGCTTGAATGAATTGAATCTCTTTTTGAACATTGTATTCCTTTGCCATTTCCACTTGAATTTGTTTAGTTGCCAATTCAGTTTTTCCTTTGCTTCTCGAAAATATGTATAGTTTAGCCTTGGTTGAACCTGTCAAAGAATTTACAGTTTCATAACCTACACCAGCATTACCACCGGTAGCAATACAACTTTTCTTTCCAAAGACGGATAATCCTTCTCTGTAAATTATGGTTTTCCTGAATAAAATCCATGAAGCATTTGCTTCCTATCACTAAATCTTTTCCTAGGTAGATCCATTGTTAATTTTGCATGTATTTTTCTATTTGCTTATCTAAGTATTGCCAAACTTTTTCATTGTCCACCAAAATATCTTTTCTCGGTTGACTCAACTTGCCAAACCCTATATAATAACAGTGTTCCTCTGCTGGGCCCAAAGCGGCAAATAGTTCGGTGTAAGCCCCCAATTTCGGATCATGAGTGATCATGTCTCCAAAGAAATTTTCTATACTTGATAAGTGTCTACTTAGGGAAGTCTTTAAATATCCAGGACATATGGCCACGCTGTTTTCAAACGCTCTTGATTGAATGATATTTACAGCTTTACTCTGAGCGTATAAGGTCAAACTGCCAGCCTTGGTGTGTTCAAAATTGGGATCGTCGAAGTTGAATCCATTCTTGGGAGACCAATAATGAGCAGTGCTAGCGACCCAAACTGTTCGTCTTGGTTTTAATAGTTTCTGTAATAACCAAGGACCTAAACAATTGGTAGCGAGTTGAATCTCATACCCTTGTTTTGATTTCAAATTCGGTTGACCAGAGTACATGACTCCGGCATTATGGATCAATATGTCCACTTGTACATCTTGTAGTTCCTGTACAGCTGGCTTAATGGTGTCCAAGTCCGATAAGTCGATTTTGATGTCACCGCGGCGCGAGAGATTGATCACTTTTGCATTGGTCGAAGAAAGCAACTTTATTACTTCTAAACCAAGACCAGAGCTACCTCCAGTAATAACAATAACTTTACCAGTAAGATCAGGATAGTCTTTCTCGGTGAAACTTGGTGGATCTGGGTGGAGTCCATAAAAGATCTGTTTCCAATCGGAAAAAGATAACATTGAGATCTGAAATCGCAGATAACCCCAATTTTTTTCGATATTAAAACTGCTCATTTAAAGTTTCAAGATAAACTTTATTAAGATCCTTGGACTTTTTAAGTGGACGTAATGAACACAATACGATTAAGTTTTAAAGACATAGTATTGTGTTGATAATCTGAAAGTGTCATTGGAAAGAAATATTAATGCGTTGTCAGTTTCAACTTTTCATTAAATTGCAAATAAATTTGAGTTGGAGTAGCGAGAAAATTATTATCGCATATTGACTTCAAATGACAGACTTTCATTATGGAGTTGTTAAATCACAAGTCACAAATGCTTGGTATTGTTGCTTTAGGGCCAGATGCCAAGTCTCACTGACAACGACGCTTGTTTCGACAATATAAGCAATTATAGATATGAGTTTCAATTGTATTGTTATTATGTACATGTCATGAAGTTCATCAAATAGGAGCTAACTGATGCATGTATGCTTGTGCGATCATTAGACGTGGTACATTATAAGAAGTATCATTTGTATAAGAGGAGACTTTTATTCTATGCGTCTTAAATTCCGTAATTACGCAGCGAACAATTTTCAAAATCTACGACATGCGTCTTAGATCCCGTAATTACGCAGCGAACAATTTTCAGAATCTACGACTCCAAATGAGAAGAAGTACTAAATCTGAACCTGATATTTTAGATAGATGACAAATAATAATATATATACGAAAGACTGATGAAAACTCGTTGACCATTGTTTTTCAGAAAACTCTACAGTTATTCCATAGAATTCAAATCAAAGAATGACTTTAGTAACAAAACATTGACTATAAGTGCACAAATTCATCTGTTTGTTTGTTTAAATAATCCCAAAGCTTTTCACCTGCAATTTTGTTATTTAAATCTTCCCTACAATGAGAAGGAACACCAAATGAGATAGAATGATCTCCATCTTTCACGTCTGGACTCAATGCAGCATATAACTCAGTATATGCTCCGTATCTTGTAGGGTATGTTAGTAATTTGACAAGAAGTTTTTCTGCAGAAGAGACATGTCTCAGGAGATCAGACTTCAAATATCCCGGGCAAATACTACTCAGAATAACATTTGCATTATGATGTTTTGACCATTGTTTGGCTTGTAAAACATTAGCTGCTTTTGATTGTCCATAAATGGTCATTTTCGATACATTGGTTTTCTCAAAATTGACATCGTCCCAGTGTAGACCATATCTAGGTGAGTTAAGGTGCGCAGAGCTTGTAACCCAGACAATTCTTGATAATCCAGGAGGATTAGACTCAGCAGTCTGAATAAAAATTGGATCTAATAATCTTTGTAATAAATGTGGACCAATCACATTTGTACCTAATTGTAACTCATAGCCTTGTTTTGTTTTGGAGCCTTTTGGTGGCATCATCACCCCTGCATTGTGAATGATAATGTCCAATCTATTTTCCAATTTCAAGAATTGATCGACTGCTGGTTTAATACTGGTCAAATCAGATAGATCAGTTTGAATGAATTGAATCTCTCTTTGGACATTGTATTCCTTTGCCACTTCTAATTGGATTTGTTTGATTGCCAGTTCAGTTTTTTCTTTGCTTCTTGAAAAAATGTATATTTTCGCCTTGGTTGAACCTGCCAAAGATTTTACAGTTTCGTAACCTACACCAGTATTACCACCGGTAACAATAACAACTTTACCCTCCAATGACGGATAGTCCTTTTCTGTGAAATTTGGTTTTCCAGGACAAAATCCATGCAACGCTTGTCTCCAATCACTCAAACTTTTCCAAGGAACGTCGACCATGCTTGGGTTTTTCAGATATCGAGCACTGATGCGTTCATATTTAAATGTTTTGACGTACCCGCTAGCCGCATGAATTTCGTAAAACCGAAGAAAAGAAAAAGGACGAAAAATTAAATTGGCCTCGAAACACGAAGCTAAGCCCAAGATTAAATCCGATGGTTGCAAAACAAGCTTCCGGTTTCCATTCTTGACCCAGTTTGAAATTCGTCGACACTAGCCGCTTTGACTTAGGAAAATTAACGAGAACATCAAATCATGAATCAGTAAAATAAAATACGAACTGGCCTTAGTTTAAACCCGTCAGCGATGTCCAATATTAAAAACCGATCTAAGTTTTCGTGATCCTCAAGCTCACAATAAAAATCTGACTGTAGTCACCTAACGAAATGCTAAGAACACAGGTAGCAAGAATTTATATGTTTATGTGCTCAATGTAGATTCATTTATTGTTATACTAAACGAAACGCAATAATTTGTACACAAAATTTATATTATAATATGTAATAATGAAACGCAATATTTGGACACGTTTAATAGTATTTATCCATACGTAATGGATATTATCTGGAATCCAAGTTCAATGAAAGTATCATCTTGTAGTTTCTTACATAACGGTTTTGAACACCCTATTAATCACACTATTTCAATTGTGTAATGAATACCAAATTGAACAGTTGCCGTAGGTCTTTTGCTAATATCGAAAGGTAAAAAAGCAGAAAAACTAGATACATTCCATTTTATACATTATTTAACCAAATTCATCACCCGCTCAATGTAAACCACCTGTTCTTTCTTTTCTTAATTCATTTTGCTGCTTTTCCACTTCAGCGTCCCACAAGATAAAATCGTCCAATGCTTTACCGGCGGGGACCATTGGGAGAACAGGGACTTTCTTTTCAACAACGACTTCTAGTAATACCGGTTGCTTACAGTCCAAGAAATCTTTTACCCCTTGTTTCAATTGCTCTTGGGATTCAATTCTGATACCTTTTACACCCATTGATTCTGCCAATTTCATAAAGTTTGGATTTGATTGATGGGTGTGAGAGTATCTATGCTCGTAAAATAATGATTGCCATTGAGTGACCATACCTTGTTCTTCGTTATTTAAAACACAGACTTTAACTGGGGCGCCAGCTTGAACGGCTGAGGACAATTCAGTCAAGGTCATGTTGAAAGATGCATCTCCATCAATATCTATGACAATAGCATCTGGTTTGGCGACTTGAGCACCTATAGCAGCGGGTAAACCGTAACCCATGGTACCTAAACCACCAGAGGTGATCATTGTTCTTGGTTGTAACCATTCCCAATGTTGAGCTGCCCACATTTGATGTTGACCAACACCGGTGGTGACGATGACTTCTTTACCGTAATTTTGAGATTGTTTTGAAATTTCTTGAATTAAAGTTTGTGGTTTGATAGCAGAACCTGGGGTCTCCAATTGATATGAATAAGGGTATTTTTCTTTCCATTCATTGATTTTAGTAAACCATTCATTTCTCGAATCGACTTTATTTATCAATGGTAAAAATGCTTTTAAATTAGCTGTGACATCACCTTCGATAGCTTCAGTAGCCTCGACGACTTTATTTATATTTTTTGGTGAAATTTCAAAGTGCAATATTCCACCACGACCTTCAGCGGCGGCCAATTTTGCTTCTGGGGCAAATTTGGATATATTACCAGTAACTCTATCATCAAATCTTGCACCCAAGGCTAAAATACAATCGGCATTCTGTATAGCGGTATTCGCAGCGGCAGAACCATGCATACCGAGGAAATCCAATGATTTAGGATCTCTTTGATCAAAAGCTCCCAAGGCTTGAATGGTAGTTGTGACGGGAATGTTTGCCTTGTCAGCCAATTCTTTCAAAACTTTAGGACCATCTTCATGGTTCAAGATTCCAGCACCACAATATATGACAGGTTTTTTGGATTTATTGAGTATGTTGGCTGATCTTTTAATTGCTTCTGATGTGAATTCACTGACGGCTTTTTTGGTGATTTGACTCAATGCATTTGATGGAAGGGTTGTATTTATCGGTATTGATTCTCTGAGAATAGAAGCGGTGACATCTTTTGGTAAGTCGACCAAGACAGGACCTGGTCTTCCTGTGGTTGCTATTTCAAATGCTTCATTTATACGTCTTGGCAACTCAGCAACGTTTTTCACCATGACGTTCCATTTTGTACAAGATCTGGAGATACCAATGACATCAGCTTCTTGGAAAGCATCTGTACCAATGGCGGTAGTTGGGACTTGACCTGAGAATACAACTAATGGCACTCCGTCCATTAAAGCATCGGCTAAGGGAGTTATGACATTGGTGGCTCCTGGCCCCGAAGTGACTAAAACAACACCTGGTTTTCCACTTGCTCTAGCGTAACCTTCAGCCATATGACCAGCACCTTGCTCGTGTCTGGGCAAGACGAACTTGAATTTGTCTGAGTTGTATATAGCGTCAAAGACTGGCAAAATGGCACCACCTGCATAACCAAAGACGGTGTCTACATTGTGCCTTAACATCATTTCGTGGAAAATCTCACCACCAGTCAAGCCAATGAATGAGTCATCCATGGGTTGTTCTTTTTTGGCGCGTTGGAACAATGGCTTTTTATGTGGTAGAGGACTGCTTTTGGATCTTGCGTCTGAGGTATTGAAAGATGGAGCTGGTTGGGGTCTAGATGCAGCAGCAGTGGCTGATTGTGCTTTCACTGTGCTAATCTTGGATAAGCATCTGAGTTGTGACACTTGTCTTCTGGTTATATTACGTGAAATCATGATGAATGGATGAAGAATATGAAATAAATTTGATAAAGTTAAATATGGAGTAAAAAATTTTCATGCTGAGTCACTTTTAATCGCTTTGCAGCCTGGATCGCAGGACTTACGGAGGTCACGTGTAGGATGTCATGTGAGTTTTGATTTCTTTTTTTTTTTTTTTTTAGATCGTATTTCCCAAGGCGAACAAAATATGAAACTTGATATTGTGACTTATTAAAGACTCAAGTATAGTTGTAGTGGATAATCTTGATTGAGATTTCAGAATTGTTCAAAATTACATTACGAAAGCAGTGAAGTTAATCCTAATCCCATTATCTATTTTTATCATATATGTTTCTAATTATTTTGTTTAATTATTTGGTCGGCACAATGATCAGAACTTCTGGTTGTGGAACATTAACATTTTCATTCGGCTGATAGCTTTTTGGTTCTTCTTTTTCGTCATGAGTTTCATTATTGGAAGAAACGCTAGCGTCTACTGCGTTTATCGTTTCTGTTTTTTCTTGTATACTATGAGTTTCACTATTGGCGACTGAGTTTTGTAATGTTGGATTTACCGTTGGATTACCCCAATCCAAAAAATCTCTCCTTACTTCTACGTAATCGTAAGCAAACTCTCCAATTTGATCTTCATCCACCCCAACTTCTTCTGCATTATAATCAATTCTTAAATGTAAGCCAGGAATTTTGTTAATAACAAAACATAAAATGGCAGTAACCACGGCTGAATAGGCCATGGTAGCCAAAATATAGGCAATTTGAATATACAACTGTTTCCAATTGTGATCTATCCACCCACCTTCATGTTGAGTGGCATTATCGTAACCAATGACGGTGGCTGAACCGAACAAAGCGTTGAATATTAATCCAATTATACCTGCGACACCGTGTTCTGCCCATACATCCAAGGAATCATCAACACGACAGATATATTTGATTTTGGTGGACAAGTTACAAAGAACACCAGCAACAATGCCCAATATGACCGAGGCCCATAAAGGTATCATACCTGAACTTGGAGTGGCAGCGACCAAGCCAGAAATGCACCCTGAACAAACGGCAACCATTGACCATTTATTTTCCAATCTGAAATCTAGTAAACACCACGAGATAGCGCCAAAAGCACCACATAAATGGGTGTTCATCATGGAATAAGCTACACGTAAACTTGGATTAGCACAGGAAAAGCCATTGAAAAATAACCAACCAACATACAAAAGACAAGTACCCAAAAATATGGTTGAGATATTATGAGGTCTATAGTTAATCATCAAAGTTTCATTTCTCCTTCCCAAAAACGCCGAATAAACAAAAGCAGAAACACCAGATAAGATTTCGACAGGACCGCCTCCAGCGTAGTCCAAAGCACCTGATTTATAAGTCGAGGCCCAGCCTCCGCCCCAAATCCAATATACCACGGGACAATAAACGATGGTGGCCCAGCAGAAAAGAAAAACCATTGCGGGTAAGAAACGGCCTCTTTCAGCAATACAGCCACCAGCCAAAATGGCCAAAGTGACCAATAAGAATTGAAGTTGAAACAATGCAAAAGCTATTTCTGGATAATCAGATTGATCAGCAGTTGCACCTAGTAAATTTTTGAAACCAAAGAAATGTAAGTCACCTATAAAAGAATTTGATGATGTGTCCGAAAAGGCCAATGAGTAGCCCCAAAAGTACCATTGAAAGATACCTATGAAAGAAGACATAATAACAATCCATATCATAGATAATGCAGATTTTCTTCTGGCTAAACCTGAGTATAGAAAAGCCAAACCAGGCACCATAATCCAAATCATGGAAGAGGATATGGTGAAAAGAAGAACAAAACTTTCATTGTATTCATTGTTTTGGGTGAATAGTTTTCTTCTAGATATGTATTCGATGACTTCTTCCTTCATGATAAGTGAAAATGATGGGATTAGCTAAAAGGATGAAAATTTGAAATCACATTTTACATAAATTATAATAGTAAATAAGAAACATATTACACAAAACAATAATAAACAGAAATTAAAATGTGAGATTAAAAATTTACAAAAATTCCATCAGTCACTGAATGAATGATTAAACAGCAAAAAAGAAGAATAAGATGATATAATTAACACCCATTCACCATGATTTGTTAGCATGGACTTAGCTGAGTTTCACTTAGCATCAACAGGTGTCATACTTTCATTTACCACAATTAAAGGGAAGGGTTCAATTGAATAATTGAAATTGCTTTGGGCGACTAATTATTTATTTTTTCGCTAACATTTTTTTTTCTTCTTCTTCTTCTTCTTTTGTTTATTGTATAATTCTGTTACTGATAATCATAATTAATATTAACCAATCAGATCACACCAACTCTGCATCAGATTCCATCTTTCTTTCTCTTATCAATAACAAATTAAATCAACTTATTATCACTATTATATACACATATTTATTATTATCTCACTCACTCACTCTATTATCTTATGATACTATTTACATTCATACATACACGTTTTTTTCATTAACCATATTTGTTATCTATCGACCCACGTACTCCACGATCTTCCCACACACGTCCAACGCCTATACATCTTCATTTACCCATACATTGTGTATATTTGAAGTGATGGTGCATTTTTACGATCTCTCTGCTCAGAGTCAGTAATTGATGTTCGAGTCAAATTTATGCCGATAGGGCATTCTCACAATGCAATCTTATTCATTTGTGATCTAATTTTCAGTTGAGATCTCGCATTCTCGTTCGCATTTTAACTTAAACGGTCTTTTCCTCATCTAGCCATAAATTGATAAAAAAAAATATCTGTGTTTATTCCTATTTTCTCCGACTTGCATCCTGAAATAAACCGCACCCAATAACTATTTAATACTCTGAACCTTACATGATTAATGTATTCTATCTTTTTTGCAGCCATTACAAATTTTTTTTCTTTCATCTTTTGCTGTTTAAAGATTACTTTGATTCTATTTGACAATCAATAAACTATCTTTAAACTTGTAACCTTTCATTAACAAACTTTCAAAACACAACACATCCGCTAAACTTCTTTTCTTTACGAAATCAAAATTTAATGTACATTAAATACAATATCCAATTATAGAAAAATCATAATACAAATCATCAATTTAACAAGAAGCAACAAGATTAGACCCGACATGTAACAAATAATGCTGAAGCAAAAAAAATAATATACGAAACAATTCACTTAAAATATTTGGATTCATTTAAAACAAAGATAAAATAGCCACTAACAAACAACTTACGATTGACATACTATAAGTATTGGCAGCAGCTTTGCCTTCATAAATAGCAGTAGGTGTTGTAGTTTGAACCGTAGTGTTTGCTGCAGTTGTTGAATTGGTGTAGATTGGATTAATTTCCCCCATTGGTTTAGACGTTGTTAAAGTTGTATGTGACTGAGTTATAGTAATTTCAACATATGAGGTGACATATAATGTCTCAGTTTCCAAATTAGAATCATCCAACTCTGTTGCAGATTTTGAAGTAGTTGGTACAACACTAGAGGTAATCAAAGTAGTTGGAATAACACTTGATGAAGCAATTTGCTCAATTGATGCAACACTCGAAATTGAATCTGCAGTTGATGATGCCTGTTGAGTTGGATTGGATGAAGAAGCTGAAGCATTAGAGGAACTAACTGAAGATTGTGAAGATGAAAATTTTATTGAACTCTCTGCTAATTGTGATGGAACAGAAGTAGATTCAATCAAAGACTCAGGACAATAAGTTGTCGTAATGGTGTGAATATCAGTCACTATCTGAGTGGTGACTAAAGTCAATGAGCTATCACTAAGTGGACAATAAGTAACGTAGTCTGTATGAACATCAGTAACTGTCAATATCGTTGTAATAGCTGAAGGTGCTTGGGTAGTAGACGATACAAATGAGGCATCGACACTTGAATTTGGACTTGAACTTGCTTCAATCGATAACGATGAGCAAGAAGTAGAAGAAACAATAAGGCTAGATGAACTCGAATCTGACCCTGCACTCGTGCTTGAGGCAGGTGAGGCAGAAGAGCTTGCATCTGAGACATTAGTTGTTGAAGATGGTAGAACAGATGAGCTTGAAGCAACAGATGACTCAAAATGTGACGGTAAAGCTGAAGAGCTTGGAACAGCAGATGACTCAGGGTCTGATGGAACAGCAGATGAGCTTGGAACAGCAGATGACTCAACATTTGATGGTAAGGCAGATGAGCTTGGAATAACAGATGACTCAACATTTGCTGGTTGAACAGATGAGCTGGGAATAGCAGATGACTCAAAATGTGATGGTAAAGCAGAGGAGCTTGGAATAGCAGATGGTACAACAGATGAGCTTAGAATAGCAGATGGTACAACAGACGAGCTTGGAATAGCAGATGGTACAACAGACGAGCTTGGAATAGCAGATGGTACAACAAATGAGCTTGAAATAGCTGATGACTCAAAACTTGAAGGTAAAACAGAAGATCTTGGGATAGCAGATGACTCGAAAAGTGATGGTAAAGCAGAAGACAAGCTTGGAATAGTAGATGGTACAACTGATGATTCAGTATTTGAAGGTAAAACTGATGAGTTTGGTGCATCAGATGGTGCAAAAGATGAGCTTGGGACTAATGATGGAAGTTCAGAACTAGGTGTATCAATTGGGGTAACAGTTGATTCATAACCATTATCTGGACAGGTAACAACCGTCTCTGTATTAAAGTGAGTAACGGTACCAGTGGTCAAAACCGTTGACCCAGCTTTAGTGACTGTTGCTGTGGTTGTTTGATAAACAGTTTTGATCTTATGAGTAGTGGTCAATTGTGAAGTATGTAAAACGGTAGTAGAGTGTCTAGTAGTTGGAATAGCAGTACAACCATGTTTACAGGAAGTGATTGTTTTTACAACATTATTTGACCTAGTCACATAAGCAGTAATAATCGCATCGGGTCCTGTAATAGTAGCAACATCAGTATAATCAATTGTAACCGTTTGATAATCAGTTAAGCTAGAGCCTGCATCGTTGCAATCGGTGTTGATGTCGGGCTCAGGCTTGTGGTCTCTATGAGCAGCTACTTTATGAATCACACTCAATAATAAAATGAATACTTGGGGTTTGAAAAGCATATTAACGAAAGACTAAGTTGGATGATTTTTTGAAGATAGATAAATACATCTGTTTATATACTGTTGTAGTTTCTCCTCTTTAGGATCTTGTAAGTATTCGTTTTTATTTGTGCTGCAAACTCGTCTAATTAAATTGGTTCATGCTGCAAACTCGTCTAATCAAATTAATTCATGCTGCAAAATTGAAAATCGTAATTCCAGTTTGTGTAGCTTAGTGCGAGAAGGTCAGACCAAAAAAAATTCAACTTTTGTCTATAGTAAGACCTTTTTCGATTTGAATCTGTTTATTCACACCAACATTCTCATAACGATAGCAGCCCGTTAAGCAAAGATAAAGAACTTTTCAGCTTTAAAAATGTATATTCTCTTTGATTAAACTTTCAACACAAAATTGAATTTAATGGACCCCCACTGCCACCTGCATTTACCAAGACAAATTTACCGCGTCCCTAGATTAGACGACGAGACCAATTAAGAAATTAATAATTAATGTTTATTTTTCTTCTCTTTTTCGTAAAAGTGGAATACCTCAAAACAGACCTCTATTAAAATCAAGATAATTATAATCCACTCTAGTCTGGTTGATTTTTTCTCATTCAATACAGACAAAAACGCCCTTTGTTCATCAGTTGCATAATCCAATTTTCGATTCAATATACTAATTCTGGAATTTATATCTAGTATTTTGGACACTTTTTCATAAATCTTTTCCAATTTTGGCTCTGTCCAATATAAATCTGGCGTGTCAATTAATTCAGAATATAGATTCAATTTTCCTCTCAATAAAAACAATTGACCAGTGATTCTTAAAAATTCATGTTCTGAAGTTGTTATTTGCTTCCCTTTACTTAATAGTTCAGCGTTTTCTTTCGTCAAATTTAAAAACTTGTCAAGTTGGGTTTCTAGTATGGACAATCTTGTTGATCTACTCAATCCAATTGCAAATGCAGCCATGTCCAACAATCGTTGATCGATAGAGTCTCCTTGAACTACAAATATTTCTCCATATAAATAAGAACCGTTCGAATCTTGTGGATTGTTTAATTGCACCCAGTCAATTTCTTCACTTTCGTAATTATCAATCTTGGACACTATTGAATCTTGGATGATAGGTAGAAAGTTATCCAATATTTCTTTTTCATTTAAATTCCACCCTACCAAAGTACCATTTGACAAAATCATCAAATTCTTATTCTGGTTTGAAATATTCACCACTTCTTCTGGAATTATCATTCTATACTGATACCCTTTCAAATGAGGTATTAGATATTCTAAATTGATTGCATCCCCAACAGTTACTGAAGTAACAGTGGATAAATATTTTTCAGAGTTGTTTTCACTCAACAATGATAGAATACGACTTGATTCATTCTGAAAATTGGGGTCTACTCTTCTCAACTTTTGTGCTCCTATTTTCTTCTTGGGAATGTTTCTTGTTGTGGAATAAAGCCGACTAAACGGTTTAACTAATGATACTCTCCTTAATAAAAACATTTGATAAAAATTTAAGTCACGCGAATGTCACGTTTGAAACATAGCCTGGTTTGAAAAAAATTTCTCACGTGACCCATCCTCTCAAAACGATGATTCGATGTTTATATTTTAACCCAAATGGGAATTGTAATATTCTATTAATAAAACATTTGATCCACGTAATAAGAAATAAAAAGCCTACATTCTTTGAAATTTTTTGTTCTAAGCTTCCCCCCAAACCAATAGATTTAACTTCAAAACATCATCATGTGGTACGTAATAGTTTCAACAATGTCAGATTTAAGAAGATTGAACTAACAATTTCTAGTGGTATTTTCGGATATGTCAATTTCTTAGTTGATAAAACTAGAGGAGAAATTGTGGATACTCTTATTGAAGGATTGCAAAGATTGGAGTACAGAGGGTATGATTCAGCAGGAATAGCAGTTGATGGTGAAATAGTGAAAGGAGAAGAAGAATATATGGGAAGTATCATCGTTAAATGCGTAGGCAAAGTTAAAAATCTCAAACAAAAAGTCATCGAGGATAAGGTCGACAGAAGTGCGGTTTTTGACAATCATGCCGGTATTGCTCATACAAGATGGGCCACACACGGTCAACCAAAAGTTGAGAATTGCCATCCTCATAGATCAGATCCCACAGGAGAATTCATAGTTGTCCACAATGGTATCATTACCAATTTCGCAGCATTGAGAAAATACTTATTATCCAAAGGCCATCAATTTGAATCTGAAACCGATACTGAATGTATAGCCAAGTTATTCAAACACTTTTATGATTTAAACATCAATGCTGGAGTGTCACCGGACTTGAATGAGCTTACTAAACAAGTTTTACACGAGTTGGAAGGTTCTTATGGGTTGTTAGTCAAATCATATCACTATCCCGGTGAAGTTTGTGGTACCAGAAAAGGTTCACCATTGTTAGTTGGAGTCAAGACCGATAAAAAATTAAAAGTTGACTTTGTTGACGTTGAATTTGAAGACAAACAATCATTTAATCATAACAATACCACTTCTGCTGAATTAGGCTTTATTCCAGTTGCACCAGGAGAACAAAATTTGAGAACTTCACAATCGAGAGCTTTCCTTTCTGAAGATGACTTACCTATGCCAGTTGAGTTCTTTTTATCTTCCGATCCAGCATCTGTTATACAACACACAAAGAAAGTATTATTCTTGGAAGATGACGATATCGCTCATATTTACGATGGTGAATTACATATCCATAGAGCATCGACCAAAAGTGCCGGTGAATCAACTGTTAGACCTATTCAAACTTTGGAAATGGAATTAAATGAAATTATGAAAGGTCCATACAAACATTTCATGCAAAAGGAAATTTTTGAACAACCCGATTCCACTTTCAACACCATGAGAGGTAGAATTGATTTTGAAAATTGCAATGTGAATCTTGGAGGTTTAAAATCATGGTTGTCAACAATAAGAAGATGTAGAAGAATTTTAATGATTGCCTGTGGTACATCCTACCATTCATGTTTAGCTACTAGATCAATCTTTGAAGAATTGACTGAAATCCCCGTTTCGGTTGAATTGGCTAGTGATTTCCTCGATAGAAGGTCTCCAGTTTTCAGAGATGACACGTGTGTATTTGTGTCTCAATCTGGTGAAACCGCCGATTCTATTTTGGCCTTGCAATATTGTTTGGAAAGAGGTGCATTGACAGTGGGTATAGTGAATGCTGTTGGGTCCTCTATGTCTAGACAAACCCATTGTGGTGTCCACATCAATGCCGGACCTGAAATTGGAGTTGCATCTACAAAAGCCTATACATCACAATACATTGCATTAGTCATGTTTGCATTGTCATTATCCAACGATTCCATTTCAAGAAAATCAAGACACGAAGAAATCATAAAAGGACTACAAAAGATTCCCCAACAAATCAAACAAGTTTTGAAATTGGAAGATAAGATTAAAACATTATGTGACAATACTTTAAATGATCAAAAATCTTTACTATTATTAGGTAGAGGATATCAATTTGCAACTGCCTTAGAAGGTGCTTTGAAAATTAAAGAAATCTCTTATATGCACTCAGAAGGTGTTTTGGCCGGTGAATTGAAACACGGGGTTCTTGCCTTGGTCGATGATAAATTACCAATAATTGCCTTTGCAACTAGAGACTCATTATTCCCAAAAACCATGTCGGCAATTGAACAAGTCACAGCTAGAGATGGTAGACCAATCGTTGTTTGTAACGAAGGAGACGCAATTATATCCAATGACAAAGTGCACACCACTTTGGAAGTGCCACAGACTGTTGATTGTTTGCAAGGTTTATTAAACGTCATACCAGTACAATTAATTAGTTATTGGTTGGCTGTCAACAGAGGAATAGACGTTGACTTCCCTCGTAACTTGGCCAAATCAGTCACTGTTGAATAGATAATATATATTCTTAATTTATTTACCTCTGGTGAAATATTGAGAATTTGATAAAAATGCACTAGTGTTATCCAAAATTGATTCTCCAAAATCAAAATACTTCTTGGTATAATATTGGACGTCCTTATTTTCAATTTTGTCGAAATTTGGTGCTAGTCCCGTAGACCTCTTGATACCAGCAAAGAAGCCAGATATCAATATTAAATCAAAACCTATATGAGCCACTCTACCAATCATGTTTATTGAGTAAAATTGAAGGGCAAAACAGAAAACGATAACAATTGAGAAAAAAAGAGAAAATAATATTCGAGTAAAATTTACAATTCGAAGGTGGGAATGATTGATCAAATGTGAACTCGTGAAATGACTGATTCAATGTGAACTAGTGGAATGAGAAACAGAAGAGTAGTATTAACAGTGCTCTCAAAATGGGTTTTGTCACATCCAGTTTTTCATCCAGTTTTTCATCCAATACCTCCGTCCCAAATACTTTGTGAATTGTTACACCGATTTAATCCCTAATCATATGAACAGTATTTTATCTTCGTAACTACCTTGATATTTTAATTCCCCATTTGTAGCATCTTTCCATTTTTTATTCTGGTTCACTTGTTCAATTGTTCCTAAACCATTTTGATGAGAAAAAATTGCATACAAAATATTATCACAAATACATGTCAGATAGATATAGACCAAGAGGACCTAAAAGTCTCAACCATCGTGATCACGCGAAACTGCGCGACTACAGTCGCGATTACAATCGTGATTATCCGTCCTCGTCCAGATCCTCCTCCTCCTACGTCCCAAAGAACGAATCAAAAGATAGTTATATTCCATCAGGACCCAAACGAGATAATTATAGACCTAATGGGTTTCGAAAAGAAAGTAAACCATCTCCAGCATCCAATTTCACCCCTGGTGTAAAACGGCCTTTACCTTCTGGACCGTCTAGCTTTAAGAAACGAAGAGATTTTCATAACATTCCAAAAGGACCAAAAAGTAAAGCTGTCGCCGTGACTAATTTGCTACCGCATCAGATATACACCATAAATAGAAAAGGGTCTCATATTTACGAGCGTGTTCAACAAGTGGGAGAAGGAACGTATGGTAAAGTATATAAGGTCAAACACACAATGACAAATGAATTTGTAGCATTCAAAAAATTACGTTTGGAGAGTGAAAAGGAAGGATTTCCAATAACTGCAATTAGGGAAATCAAATTATTACAATCATTTGACCATCCGAATGTAATAGGTCTTTTGGAGATGATGATTGAGCAGAAATCAATATATATGGTGTTTGACTATTTAGACCATGATTTGACGGGATTACTATCCCATCCAGATTTGAGTCTCCAGGAATGCCACAAAAAACACATATTCAAACAATTGATAGAGGGACTCAATTACTTACACCGAAAACGAATAATTCATAGAGATATCAAAGGGTCTAACATCTTGTTGGATAGAACAGGAAATTTGAAAATTGCCGATTTTGGTTTGGCTAGACCAATGAAGATATTGAAGAAAGATGAACTACCAGACTATACCAACAGAGTAATTACAATTTGGTATAGACCTCCTGAACTATTATTAGGAGCAACAGATTACGGAAGAGAAGTTGATGTATGGGGTGTGGGGTGTTTATTGATGGAGTTGTACTACAAAATCGCGGTGTTTAGAGGTATGGATGAAATAAGTCAATTGTGTAAAATTTTCAATATCATGGGTACACCAACAATGGAGAATTGGCCCGATGTCGATAAATTGCCGTGGTTTGAGATGTTGAAACCAAGATTAAATTTGGCTTCAAAGTTTGAATCAAAGTTCAAAAAGTCAATGAGTGAAGAAGCATTCACATTGGCTCAAAAATTACTTCATTTAAATCCAAAGAGAAGACCAACTAGTGAAGAAATCTTGCAAGACAATTATTTCAAAAATGACCCTCAGCCAGAGCCGTTGTATTTTTTGAAAGATTTTGAAGGTGAATGGCATGAGTTTGAAACAAAACAAAGAAGAAGGGAAGAACGCAAGAGGATAAAAGATGAGGAAGACGCTGAAGCCAAAACACAAAAAGCGTCCCCAGATATCGTCAATAGTAATAATTGATACTCTCAATATAAATAGTTCAATTTAAATTATAATTAATGATTTAATTATAGTTTTTTTTTTTTTATTTTTTTATTTTCTCTATCCTCGTTAAGACATGGGTTCTTGTACCTCCAAATCAACCAATGAACCAAGATCCAATACAAACAACACTGTAGCAAAGAGACAAGAACAGAAACAGGCTATCCAAAAGATAGCAGATTCGAAACAAACTTCTACAGACTCTTCGCACGAAAAACAAGAAGAAATCAACCCCGTCGATGTTGCAGCACAAGCCAATTTAACAGAAGTAAAGGTATTATTATTGGGATCGGGCGAAAGTGGGAAATCAACAATCGTCAAACAAATGAAAATACTACATCAAAATGGATACACTCAAGAGGAATTGTACGAATACAAGCCATTTGTTTATAAAAATGTCCTAGATTGTATAAAGAATGTCATAAATGCGATAATTGACTTGGACCCCGATCTCATCAAACAAGAAGGAAGCAATAAAGTAGGAGAAGGAGAAGAAGATGAAGAAGATCATCAGGTTGTTGAATTGAATGAAAGTAGAAAACATGTATTAGATTATGATTCTTTAAACTCAATTCTAGATTATGAATATCCAATGGATGATTCACCTTTTGATCAAAATATTGCACAGAGAATAGTTCAAGTTTATACAACCCCGGAGGTTCGATATTTCATGATTCACAAACAAGGACAATTCTACTTAATAGACTCAACCGATTACTTCTTGTCCAATTTAAATAGAATATCCGGCCCTAATTATATACCTACTACCGATGATATTTTAAGAACCAGGAAAAAGACGTCGGGGATATTTGATTTTAATTTCGACATGGGAAATGGTTTGAACATTCACATGTTTGACGTGGGTGGTCAAAGGTCAGAAAGAAAAAAATGGATACATTGCTTTGATAACGTGACTTTGATCATATTCTGTGTTGCATTGAGCGAGTATGATCAGGTTTTACTAGAAGAAAACAACCAAAATAGGTTGGAAGAAAGTTTGGCGTTATTTGATTCAGTTGTCAACTCAAGATGGTTTGCTAGAACTTCAATTGTATTATTTTTAAACAAAATTGATGTTTTTGCAGAAAAGTTACAATATTCACCTTTGGAAAACCATTTCCCCGATTATACTGGAGGAAACGATATAAACAAAGCTGCAAAATATATTTTATGGAGATTCAATCAAGTAAATAGGTCAGGTTTGAACATTTATCCTCATGTTACCCAAGCTACTGACACATCCAATATTCAAATAGTAATGGCTGCCGTTAAGGAAACAATTTTAGAAAATGCATTAAAGGACAGTGGTATATTATAATACACGTTTCATACATTATTATCTATACATTGTCGGGTTTAGATCGAACATATTGAAGGTTGACAGTGCTTCTTCCTCTTCCTCGCCCTCTTCCTCTACCCCCACCTCTTCCTCTTCCTCTTCCCCTCAAAGTATCACCTCTTTTGTTTTCATCTTTTGAAACATTATGCTCAATCTCCCCTCGTGAGTCATTCTTTTCCAGAATATCTTGCCTTGATACGTCCTGTTTTGAGACGTCATTATTCACAATGTCATTCTCTGGTAACTCACGTTTTGTATACTCTTTTTTCAAAAAGTCGGCTTTTTTGTTATCGCTTTTGGAACTGACATTTGCTTTGGGTCCAGCTCGCTTTTTTTGAACCAATTGATCCAAGCACTTCTTAAAGTCAGGTCTCTCCTCCTTAATGTTCAATTTTTCTAGATCGGTTTCAATTGTTTTAGGTTTCAATGGGGCATCTTTTTCCTTCAAATACTCTCCTTCTTTGACAGTAAGATCAACTTTGTCAATTGTTGGAGATGTAGTTTGTTTCTTTTTTAAAATCACTGGTTTTGACATTGTTGGTTTTGGTGTGTTATTTTTTGGTGTATTTTTTCCTGACGATGGGGTTGAGGTCATTAAGTCTGACTGTTCACTCAACAATTGTGCTAATGATTTTCCCGTGCCATTTGTAGATTCAGGCTTGTCCTCCGAAGCTCTTTTTAATATTGAAACGGTAGGCTTTTTCTGCGTCAATATCGATTTTTTCAATGTGGGAGACCCGCTCTCATGAAATTTCTTGATCGTACTTTCAATATCGATATCTTCGTCATTGCCTAATGTTTGCACAGTTGTAGTATTCAAATTGATTAATTTTTTTTCAATCTCTGTTTGTTTCGTAAATGTGTCGACTGGTTTCGCCGCTCCAAATGGATTCGCTTTGTGCTGGCGCGGTGGTTGAGAAGAAGAAGGAGGAGGTGGAGCATGGACATGAGCATGGGTGTTAATTGAAGGTGGAGGTCTTCTATTTCTTTGTTCATTTAAACCTGATCCTCTTTGACTAATGTCAAAATCATTCAACAAAGCCATGTGTCTTGGTTGGTATTGTTGATGTTTCTGGGCCATGAAGTCTCTTTGAATTTGTTGGATTTCTTCATGGTGATCTTGATTAAACTTTATACAGTGTTGAAAATCAATAAAGTCTGCCAATTCAACTATAACTTTTCTGTTCCCTTTGTAGAATAAATCATGCCACTTCAAAGCTTTTAATAAATCTGCCTTCGATTCCAATTCCACAAACGCAACTTGCTTTATAACATGGGTCTCCAAGATATTCGATGATGGGTCGGTGACTATTT
This sequence comes from Insectozyma corydali, assembly GCA_003706475.3. Taxonomy (NCBI): domain Eukaryota; kingdom Fungi; phylum Ascomycota; class Pichiomycetes; order Serinales; family Debaryomycetaceae; genus Insectozyma; species Insectozyma corydali. The sequence goes on from PPLL03000014.1 coordinate 92,871, forward strand.
TAAACTTGACATATGGCGTGAATCGACTGTCAAATAGATCAACTATAAAACCGTCATCAACACTGATCGGCAAATTAAGAAGCTTGACAATAAATGGGGGACTATCGGGGATATTGATTCCAAAACCTCGCGATGGTTCATGACTGGACTTTTCTATAGGCACCGATATCGATGCCATGTCAATTTCCTCATCTGCCCAAGAACCTCCAAAACCTATGCGTTTGTTAGTACTTGTAAATCTTAATTAATTAAATCTCATACACACTTTCATCTTGAAAAAACTCCTGCAAACTCATCTTCTTAGGTGGTACTAAATAAGGTTAGTATCAATTGAGGCTCAGATTCCACCTATACATACCCATCTTACTGATGATCTAATGTTTACAAAAAATAATTTTTTTGAATGATGAATTAACACACAAAATAAAATAAACCTTCAATTGGAAATCATCTTAAACTAAATCACTCAGCTTATCCATAGTATTTTAAATCTTGAAACCATTGTCAATTGCTGTGATACCTACATCTCAATTGCAAAATTAAAACCTAAAGAGATATTAGTCAATGACTGGTGGTACAATTACACGAGCGTTAAATTGGGATTCTGGATATGAACAACAATTCATTGCCGTGACTCCTCTGGGAGATGAAGTAATCTTGTATCAAACCAATCACAAAAATCCTGGCATCGAGTCAAACTCAATGATGAAAGTTAATAGTAGATCTGGCTTTGACAATATCCAATGTTCGTCTTATTCATACACGAATAAGGGATTCATTGGAGTGGGGTCCAATAACGGTACCATTTCAATATTCGATATCAATTCTTCGAGTACCGCATCATCATTAAGACCAAAGCAAAATAGACCGTGTAATACTATATCTTTTAACGACAATAATTTGATAGTAGCTGGATATGATAAGAGCAGACAAGATAACTCATTACAAGTTTGGAATATCGAGAACGATGGCTCCAAAAGACCCATTGCTTTATATTTGCCAAATGAGGCAATACTCTCAGCAAAGTTTTACCCTGATCAAAACAATGTCATATGCGGCTCGTACAAATTCTTGAGAGAAATTGACATAAGGTCTGAGCAACCTGTTTTCCAAATGGCTACAAAATGCACTTTGGGATTGAATATTGACTATTTTCAAAATCATTTGTTTCAAAGTTATAGTGAAGATGGGTCATTGGCAATTTGGGATAGAAGGAAATTGACAGCTAATAATTTGAAAAAATCATTGACGTCTGGAATCATACAAGAAACTCCAATTTTACAATTTAATAAACTTTTGACAGACTCAAGAAAGGTACAAAATCCTTGTGTGAGATATTCTACAATCAGGAAAGGAGAATTCTCCGCGATTTTCAATGGTGATTTGATAAGAAGATGGCATACTAGTAATGTACCGCCCACCAAGTCGAATCAAAAGTCTTCCTTGTTCAAGTCAAAAAACGAACAAGTTCTTCAAAGTTTAAAACAACAGTCATCACTATTATACAATCAGAACGAAGAAAGTATATTCGTATCCATGGTTTTGGATGTTAAAACAGATTACGAGAAAGTCATTTCGTTTGATTACTCACAGGACACAACATCACCCACTTCAACGAATTTTGTGTGTATGAGACAGTCAGGTACTGTTTTCAGAATGCCAGTTGTTGAGTGTATTGAAAATATTGACTTCAATTCAAATAATGAATTCACTATAACTGGACCCGAAGGTTCAATGACCAATTTTTTAGTATCAGATGAAGTCAAAAGCTTGAAAAAGATGTCTAAAATGGATATAAGCAAAGTTGAGTCCGACTTGTCTGATGATGAGAGTGCGCTAGATCTAAAAAATGCTAATTTAGATCATCCTCATAAGCGGTATTCTTACAACGAAGCATCATTGAATTTGAATCCAGCAGATGTCACCGAAAACGATATTTGCGTAACTATCAAAAACAGAGCTCAATTGGGGTATGCGTTTGATTGCGAGAAAAATTTGCAAATCCTTGAGCAACTCAATGTAAATGACAATCAATTATTCTTAAAGAATCTTTGGAAATGGCTAGGTCTAGCGAAAAAATCGTTGGAAAAAGGTACCATGATATCTGAAGGGATTGACCTTGGTTTTCAAGGAGTTTTAGGTATATGGAAAGGAATTGACGAATTACAACTCAATCAAAGTAGAACAGACTCCAGAAACATGACCGATATTTGGTTTTCTCAAGCCGTTAAGAACATAGTATCCTCAAAAGGTAAAAAAACTTCCGGAATTCAAATACCTAGTGATAGTGAGAAAAAAGCACAAAGAAAGTTGTGTCTAATTGTTTCAGGATGGTATCTCACAAATAGCGAACTAGAAGACAAACTACAACTTTTGGTATCGCTTGGACACCTGGAAAAAGCCGCTGGTTGGAGTGTATTTCATGGTGATGTACCCAGAGCTATTGAAATCTTGTCAACATCAAATAAAGAAAGACTAAGAATGATGGCAACAGCAGTAGCTGGGTACTTAGCTTACAAAAACTCAAATGTGAATAGTCCTTGGAAAGACCAATGTCGGAAGATGGCTTCGGAGTTGGATGACCCATACCTTAGAGCCATCTTTGCTTTCATAGCTGATGATGATTGGTGGGACGTTTTAGACGAACACTCATTGCCTTTGAAGGAACGATTAGGTGTCGCGTTGAGATTTTTGTCTGATAAAGATTTGAGTGTTTACCTTAATCGAGTTGCAGACACTGTTATAAACAAGGGCGAGTTAGAGGGTTTGATTTTAACAGGTATTACTCCAAAGGGGATTGATTTACTACAAAACTATGTTAATAAAACTAGCGATATTCAAACAGCGTCATTGATCTCCTCCTTCGCATGCCCAAGGTATTTTGATGACGCAAGAATAACTCATTGGATAGACTGCTACAGGAACTTATTAAACAGTTGGGGCTTATTTAGCATAAGAGCTAGATTTGATGTTACTAGAAGTAAGTTGTCAAAAACATTTTTTGGAGAAGTCACTTTAAAGCCAAATCCTAAACAAGTTTATTTACAATGCCAAAGATGCAATAAAAACTTATCAAAATTCAAACCCTCCCCAATAAAGCCAGGCGCAACCAATCAAATGCTAATGAAGCAGTTTAGCAAGTACAAAAACCAAAATGAAATCACAAATTGTTGTCTCTACTGTGGAGCCCCTTTACCTAGATGTTCTATTTGTCTTCTAACTATGGGAACAGACATACCTGAAAGCAAAGCTGAGACCAAATTCACACAGTGGTTTAGTTATTGCTTGACGTGTAATCATTGCTATCACGCTATACATGCACAAGAATGGTTTTCGAAGCATTTCAAATGCCCGGTGCCAGATTGTAATTGTAGATGCAATAGTAAATAGACGCTTTTGTGTAACAATACATTTTGATCTGATTTTTAATTTTTTTATTTTTTTTTTTTTTGTTTTCTCTTGATTCAACAACAATAAACATAACATTTTACAATTGAATTCATACCAGTAGTTGATGTCGCAAAAACCGGCCAATGAAGATGTCATTGATGACATAAAGTCTAAGATATCTATAGAACAAAATATTATACAAGGGTTTCAACATGTCAAGAAAAACTCAACCAATCCTGAAGTGATACAAAAATGTAAATCAAAAATCATCGAATCCCAATCAATAATTGATTATTATCAAGACAGTTTAGACAAACTTGTTAAACAAATGAGCGGAACTAGCATTAGAAGTTTTAGTGATAGAAGTTCCGTCATATCAGAACATAAACCAGTCTATTCTAGATTGGATTTAATCAAGTATGAATGCCCTTCATTGGGACACAAAATTCAGCATATGTTGCAGCAATTGGAATTCAAAGTTCAAAGGGAAAATCAATACCGTGAAGCTAATGAAAAAATCTCTCATCTTTATTTAATGGATGGTGACAAAAGTTCAAGTAATGCCGCAGAAGGTAGTAGAACAGAAAGTGATCAAAGATTACAATTATTGGAAAAAGCTTTGAAAAAGTATCAGAGTTTTCGTATTAATTCAGAAGACTTCAATCGAGATTTCGAGATGATGGATACCCCAAAACACGCAAGAAAATCGTTGAGCGGTAGATTAACCATCTCAGTCACATGCATAAGAGATATTGATCATATCACCGGTGGAAAATTCAAGAAAAGAGAAACGTTCATTGTTGTTAAAATTGATGACGTGGAAAGAGCCAGGACAAAATCCTCAAAAAACGACAATTGGAATGAAGAAATAACTATCGATGTAGAGAAACTGCACGAAGTAGAGGTATCAATCATGGACAAACAAAGTAACAATTTTGTGCCAGTGGCGATAAATTGGTTTTCTTTGTACGACCTTGCCGAAGAGATCCGTAAAAGAAAGGCAGCAAAAGATCAAGGTTCCAATGGATGGCTAACTGCATCGAGTTTACCATCAACAAATAATTTTAATAGCGTGAACTCAGATGCACCAACTCCGAGATTGCCAGCTGCGCCTTCTGATTCGAATCAAAAGGTGCTGATTAACACCTGGTTGAGTTTGGAACCATGTGGACAAATTTTAATAAACTTGAATTTCGAAAAGTCATTAAGCGATGGTAAACAGTTCAGAGGTCCTTTGGGTCGTCACGGTGCTATAAGGCAAAAAAAGGAAGAAGTCTTTGAACAGCAGGGCCATCAATTTGTACAAAAACAATTCTACAACATCATGTCTTGCGCCTTGTGTGGAGAGTTCTTGAGATATACTGGTTACCAATGTCAAGATTGTAAATTCCTTTGTCACAAGAAGTGCTATCAAAGTGTCGTTACTAAATGCATCTCAAAATCAGGTGCAGACTATGATGCTGAACAATTAAAGCATCGTATACCTCATAGATTTGAACCTATTACAAATCATGGTACAAAATGGTGTTGCCATTGTGGTTATATTCTACCATGGGGAAAGAAAAACATCAGAAAATGTGTAGAGTGTGGTGTTATGTGCCACGCTCAATGTATACATTTGGTCCCCGATTTCTGTGGTATGTCGTTGCAAATGGCCAATGAAATACTTGCAACTATTAAGTCAACAAAAGTATCACCGAAAAAAGTTAAACCATTACCTCCAAAGCCTATAAGCTCTGATTTGGCTGAGAATGAAAAGGAATACGAGGTAAAATTGCCGACTACGACTAAAAACATCGTTCAAGAACCAATTGACTTTACCAAACGTCGCCCACCCTCTGAAGATTACGTTGAAGAAGAACCTATTGTACCTGATCAATTTGAAAATTTTGATTATCATAATGCTCAAACACAAATTATTCCCGAGATCGTTAGTCCATTTGAAGAAAAGATTGAAGAGCCAGTAGTGAAAAAATCCAAGGGTAAAAAACGTAGGAGAAAGGTTGGCTTAGATGATTTCCAATTCCTCGCTGTTTTAGGAAAAGGTAACTTCGGTAAGGTTATGTTGGCGGAGTCAAGAAACACTCAAAAGTTATGTGCTATCAAAGTTTTGAAAAAAGACTTTATTGTTGAAAACGACGAAGCTGAAAGTGTTAAATCTGAGAAAAGAGTTTTTTTGACTGCAAATAAGGAAATGCATCCATTTCTATTAAATCTACATTGTTGCTTCCAAACTGAAAATAGAATTTATTTCGTGATGGAGTATATATCCGGTGGAGATTTGATGTGGCATATTCAAAAAAATCGATTTACTGCAAAAAGAGCAAGATTTTATGCATGTGAAGTATTACTTGGATTAAAATATTTCCATGATAATGGTATTGTGTATCGTGACTTAAAATTGGACAACATATTATTGACTACAAAAGGTCATATAAAGATTGGGGATTATGGTTTATGTAAGGAGAACATGTGGAACGATGGGACTACATCTACATTTTGTGGTACACCTGAGTTTATGGCTCCAGAAATTGTCGCAGGTAAAAACTATAATAGAAGTGTGGATTGGTGGGCTTTTGGTGTTTTATTATTTCAAATGCTATTGTGCCAATCTCCTTTCAAAGGAGATGATGAGGATGATATCTTCAATGCAATCGAACACGATGAAGTTAAATACCCTATAAGTTTATCAAGACAAACGGTGTTAGTCTTGCAAGCCTTATTGACAAAAGATCCAGAACAAAGATTAGGAAGTGGACCAAGAGACGCCGAGGAGATCATGGAGCATCCATATTTCCATGATGTTGATTTTGATGACGTTTTGAATTGTCGTATACCGGCCCCATACATACCTGAGATACAATCAGAGCATGATTATTCCAATTTCGACCAGGAGTTTACCTCTGAGACACCAAGATTAACTCCTGTTGAAACAGTTTTGACTTCAGAGATGCAAGAACAATTTAGAGGATTTTCCCATATATCAGATAATGCAGCAGTTTAATGTCTATTATGTAATTATACAACACCCTGAGTTCTTATGAGTCTTTATCTCTTCGGTATAATGTCGTTTCGGCATGTCAGTAGTTGGAAGTTCCGTTTCTACTTCATTTGATTGTTCTGTGTCTTTTTGTAGGGGGTCTTCTTCAATAACTTTACAATGTTCTAGTCGAGTTGAATCTCTGTGTCCTGTATTCGACAGCCCTACTTGTCTTGACTGAGATTCTTCAATCTGACCTTGGTTTGAGTTTATTTCCTCGTGTTGGACTTCCGTTTTTGGATCAATTGCTATGACTGATGGTTGATACGACAAACTAGTGTAACTATCACAAGGTATGAGAGCATCAGAGTCATTCCGTATCAAGTCTGTTTTTATCGTTGCTTCCAATTTAATCTCAACAGCAGCTTTAACAATTTCTTGAAAACTTTCCTTGATTTCAATGTCATATAAAGCCGAACATTCCTTGAATGAAACAGCTTTTATTGTATTTGAAAATGTCTCTCCTTGCTGAATATCAACCATTCTTCCTTTACTATCATGATCAGATTTGGTGCCTATTATAGCGATCGGTGGAATGTCGTCACCTCTGATATGTTTGATTGATTCGTAATAATCCTGTAAACTGATAAAGCTTTCTAAATTGTCTATGGAATATACCATTACTATGGTATTTGCGTTTTGAATATGTAGTCTCTTGGTCAATGAGTGTATATCTTTGGTAAAACCACTATCGAAAATCGAGATCTCCAATGTTTTATTATTCAATTCGGGCACTGACGCTCTTTTATAGTATAAGTTCTCGTCCTCGGCTATGTTTTTAATAAAGTTCCCATAAACGTACTGTAGTATCAACGATGATTTTCCTGTTTTTTCTGAGCCAATGACACAAATATCATACTTGTTTGTCAAGACATGAACATTCATTATTAAAGATTAAGGTTATATAGATTTCGCAATTTTTAGCGATTCGTATTTTCGATGCTGTCAAAAGAAGAAAAACCTAAAAAAAAAAAAAGAAACAAACGATAGACGCAGTGAAATTTTTGAATAAATAGGAACATCACACAAACGTATGAAAAACTTTACCCGATTCACGGCAGTGTTTGAAACAAATGAAATCATTCATAACAAATCATGATTCACTATATGTTGGTTGTAATTTAGAGTTTTGTTTAAGAAGTGGTACATAAGAATCGGCGTTTATTCGAATACATTTTCTTACTCATCGTCAGAATTCAAATATTGAGCATAATCATCAACAGATGCAAATACGGGAAGTTTGACTTTTTGTTTCTTATTCTTCTTCTTACCTGCAGCATCCTCGTTTGGTCGTTTTTTGGTATTTTCGGATTCAGACTCTGATGAAAATTCGGCATCATCCAACATTTTCAATTCAACTTGTTCATCACTGAGTTCATCCTCATCTTGATTAGTAAATAATTCATTATCGTCATCATCTTCGTCCACGGTATCTTTCTCGACTCCCTCGTCTTGACCCTCTACCTCTTCATCTTCGTCTTCCTCGTCTTCTTCAAGCTCTGAAAAATCTTCTTCATCGAAATCAGAGAAATCTTCTTCATCTGAAGCTTCAACGTCGGGTTTGGATTTGACCAAGGCTTGCCATACTTCCTCATCGTCAAGATCACCATCTTCCTGCTGTTTTTTATCTTCTGTTTCATCCCTCTTCTTTGATTTACTGGTTTTATTAGTGAAGTACTGGAAAAAGAATTTTTCATCTGGTTTGATGTCCTCAATTCTTTTATTGATCCAGTTTTCAGCATTCACTGGAACATTATGATCCAAAACATTGGTGGCTTTAACTAATAGATTACCAGTGTGGACTCCTCCTAAAGGTTGCATAATGGATGACCCTTTGGTTATTGCTTTTTGTTTGGCATTTTTATAAACAAATCTGTCCAAAAAGTGTGATAATGTATACAATCCCAAATCTGGTTTTTGTTGTGGTGTTCCATCCAAGAAAGAACTAGCGTAAATATTTATGGTAGGATGATAATGATTCAAAAATTGATTGATTTCCCATAAATACGAATTGTCTGCACCAGCATACTTTGGATCACGTTTTCTAGGGTCATATTCAGAATTCTCGCTTGTCTCTTTGTCTGGTCTAGATGCCATTTCGATCATCAAGTCATTGATTTCAGGAACACTTTTAGACAATTCAGATAATAAATATAGCATACCGGCAACGGCTCCAACGTTAGACCAATGCAAACATATTTGTAAAATTCTTTTAACAAATGCAAGAACCCTAGGTTTGTCTTCATCGTTTTTCAAAGATTTGAATAAAAGATTCAAATAGATTCCTTGTTTCGAAGTGTTAGCCAATCTAGTATCTAGTAATGATTCATATAAGGTTCTGTAATATCTATCGGAATTTAATTTTTGTTGAGTAATTATATGGTTGATCAAAACTAAGGCTTGAATAGATGTGTTGAAATTACTCGAATGGGTAATTTTGAATAAAGTGTCCAAATGGTTTTGAAAGACCTCGTTTGGTAGATTAGAGAATGGAAATGCTCTGTTCAAACCTGTTAATAAAGCTGAAAACAATCTTGCATTTTTCTCTTCGACAACCTCTTCGTGACTTTTTTCCTCGTGCTTAACCGATTTTCCACCTTTTTTACCTTTTTTGAAGTTTTTACGATTATTCTTTCGACCCTTTTGTGACTCTCCGATTTTATCAGTTTCTTTGTCGGAAAGTTTAGTTTCAACAAGAACTTTTTCAAATAATGCAAAGTAAGTTTTGATTAATGAATTTGCCAACTCATGTTCATCTCTTGTAAGAATGGTTTGGTTCAATGTGGTTATACCGTAATATTGAGAATGGTCCATTGAATTATTGAATATGATGTCAATAACAGCATCGCTAATAATCTTTTTCATGACAGGGTGTTGTTGCTCCAATTGTAATATGGAATATGATGTTTTTGCAGACACCTTGTTGTCCATGTCCCCCAATTTATTTACACCTAATTTTAATAAATTAACTTCTTGTTCAGGTTTTGCACTTAACAAATCAAATATATGGCTCAAAACATTCATTCTAACATGAAGTATCGGATCTTGTGATAATTTCTCCAAAATTTGAATGAATTTGAAGTATAATTTTTTCAAATGGTCTTCGAAATAGTATATTGCCAATAATTGATCAGTGGCATCTTTTTTTAAGGGCTGTTTGTCAAAATATACAAGCTTACGATCAGGTAACAAAGTATTTATCATTAAATCTTTTAAAGCATTGATGGATTGTAAAGCGGCTGTTCTTGATTTTTTATCACAGTAGGATAATAAAGTATCCAAAGCTTTCAAGTTGTGGATTGGTGCTTCTTGAACTAACAACGTTAATGCCGAGATTTTATCGTTTAATGTACCATCGGATAATATTTGAGTCAAGAACTTCTTTTGCGATGTATTTGATGCAAATTCTTCGAGATATACTTTGTTATCTTTTTCAATTGCAGTTTTGGCTCTGTCGAGTAATCTTTCTCTGGCAAATCTATCCAATTTTTCAGTAGCTGTTGGAATTTCCACTATGTTGAACCAGTCTGTTTGATTTGGAACTATTAATTTATCACTGACAACAGATAATATTTCCTCCGACTTGTCTTTTTTCAAATTTGCTTCTTGAACAATGACTGTATCTTCTGATTCTGGTTCTGATTCTGATTCTGATTCCAGATTTTTGGAATCTGACATTAGTTTCGATTCTTCATCATCATTTTCCTCCTCTGAATTATCTTCTTCGGATATTTCTTCCGCTACAGAATCTTTGTCTTCAACTGTCTCTGGTATGCTGTCTTCTTCCACTATCACGGGTTCACCTTTCAATCCTATACCATTTATGAATTTGGATAAGTCAGCACTGAAGTTCTCATCCAATTTTGAATCAGAGTCTTGAAATTCTTGCTCACTTGCATCATCACTCTCAATGCCTTCAAGTAATTTCAAATCCTCTTCGGTTGCGCCTAATTCCAAAGCTTCGCGACGTAAGACATCTTCCTCTGGGGTATTCTTTTTATCAGTTTTACCTCCAATTTTCTCAGGTTTCTGTTCCTGCTTCTTATTCCCTTTCTTTTCATCTTTCTTGTCCAACTTCTTCTCTATTTTCTTGTCTACTTTCTTGGTGTAGTTCAATTTGCTGGATATTTTATCCTTCAATGATGACAAGTTCAACATGGTATAAGGTTTGAATTGTTTCACTAAATTTTTTTGTGATGAGGTTATAAAGATTTAGAAACGAATGCGAAAATAACACATAGTGCCGCATTAAGAAGTCTATGTTATCTGATATAGATTCGGAAAAACTAAATCACTCACGAGACGATAAAAATACTCACCATGACATTTCGACCATGGACCACTTGCGAATCAAACACTATAGAAAATCCCAAATATATCATCAATAAGAACCCAATAGGAGACGGATCATACTCCGTGGTGTTTGAATGTAAGAATAAGCTGAATAATCAACGTTATGCAGCTAAAAAGTATAGCAAGAGAATGATTTATGGACTTGAAGAAATGTTGACTAATGAATTTAAGATCTTGAGCCAATTATCTGAAAAACATCCTCATATCCTATCGTTAATTGACTATTTTGAAACTGAGGATAGTCTTTATTTAGTCACTGATTTGGCTGAAGGCGGTGATTTATACTACAAGATCATCAATGGAAGGTTCGATGAGAGTAGAACAAGAGAGATTACAATACAATTGACAAATGCGATACAATGCTTGCATTCGAACGATCTAATACACAGAGATATCAAAGCAGAGAATATATTTTTCCAAACAAAGTCATGTAACACCATCCTATTAGGTGATTTCGGATTGGCGAGATTGTTGCATGATGGGAAACTTTATGACGTTTCCGGAACCTTGAGCTATATGGCACCCGAGATGTTTGATAGAAGAGGATATGATTTTCCCGTTGATATATGGGCAATTGGAGTGTGCGTATATTTTATGTTGGGTGGGTATATGCCATTTGATTGCGAAACAGACGAGGAGACAAAAGATGCTATAAAGACGAAAAAATATTTATTTGAACCTAGCGAGTATTGGGATCAAATATCTAAAGAGGCTAAAGAATTTATCAGTGCATGTTTCGAATTAGATCCTTTACAGCGGCCAAATATAGATGAATTAGCCCAGTTTTCATTTTTGAATATGACAAAATCACGTATCTCTACTAGTCAGAGAAATCAAATTCTTCACATATTTCAAGATTCAGATGATCGGAACTCAGGTGCGTTTTGTAAATCGCCTGATTGCTTGTCTGCATTGACCACAAGAGATAATTCCACCACTGTTTCAAGAGAGCCATCATACATCGAATCAAAAACCGAAAATAAGTTAATAATGCGAGATCCCAGTACGCGATCTATCGCGAAGTTTGTATTGTAAATAAATAATAAATCAGCATACAAAAAAAAAAAAAATAACTCCATGTCTCTCTTGCATTTACAACCGCGAGAAGAACAAGATTACAAAGACATCTATCCTGATCTAGATGCATCCAGCCCACTACCAGTATTCATAGTTGAGGAGGATGTGTATTCCAACAGTCACATTAATAATTTTGTCAATTTATCTGAACTAAAGTCTCCTCACTTTAAAGAAATACAACAACCTGAAGCTAAAGCCAATATCAAATTCAATAAACAATTACTTGAATATGGATTCCAAGAGGCAAACAAAAGCACAAAACCCTTAAGCACTTATAACCGACCTTTTCAACTATCATCAAATCTCGAAAAAGATTCAATTGAGTCAATCAAAAGGTTGATTGAAAAAAAACGTAATCTAGTTGAGTATGACATGGATGAGCAAGACTATTTATACCTTAAGGATAGAAACAAGAAATTGGAAAATGTAATAAAGATCACCCCTGAGGTGTTTGAAATCATGATGACTACATTGGAGAATGAATGGGACAAATTGGAGCACCAGATGAACTCAATTGTAAGTAACTTAACTAGTAAATCAGATACCACAGATGACAAAATACTCTTAAAGATGAGTCATAATAACAACAAGTATGGAAACGATGATGGAATAGAACCGGGGTCAATTTTTGATCAAAGCTGCGCCGTTTGTAATGACAGTGATTGTGATAATGCGAACGCAATTGTATTCTGTGATGGCTGCGATATTGCAGTACATCAGGAATGTTACGGTGTTGCTTTTATACCAGAGGGTCAATGGCTTTGTCGAAAATGCATGATCAACAAAGGTCGTACCACCGAATGTATTTTTTGTCCTAGTACAACAGGAGCATTCAAACAATTAGATAATAGTCTCTGGAGCCATGTCATTTGTGCCATATGGATTAATGAGTTGTACTTTGCTAATCCTATTTATATGGAACCGATTGAAGGCATGGAGAATATTCCTAAATCTAGATGGAAATTACTATGTTATATATGCAGACAAAAAGTAGGTGCTTGCATACAATGTTCAAATCGAAATTGTTTTCAAGCATATCATGCCACCTGTGCAAAACGAGCGGGCTTGTATTTGGAAATGACACAAGGGGTAAAAGGAGCTATCAACAATAAACTCACGCTTAAAACTTACTGCGATCGACATGGAGCGGAGGACGTACAAGAAGGAATAGAGAAGGTGAGGTTGTATTTTCGTGACACTAAGTTGCTCAATGAAGAGAATGCAAGGTTAAGTATAAATCAAAGAACTGCGAACAAGTTGAACATCTTCAAATGGAAAACTGAATTGAATACACCCATAGCACCAAAACTATTCAGCGACGAATTGATTAAATTAATGTATAAGTTAAAGGTTGAAAATCAAATAAGTCTTCCTGAAGAATCAACAAATCAAGTGTTAGAGTTAAACGTCTTGCCAAATCGAACCAGACAGGAAATAGATAGTGAACTAAGAACAATTGCCAATGAAATTTGTAGATATTGGTGCTTGAAAAGAGAACTGAAAAGAGGTGCAGCTCTCATACGGAAGAATAACAATTTGATATCCACAAGTTCAATTTTATACGACTCAAACTTCCTTGAAAATGGAATTTCTTCCGATAATGATATATTCAAAGAGAAACTTAATTTTGCTAATTTGCTAGTGGAAGATTTGAGCAAAATCACTGCAATAAATGAAGCTAGTTTATCTCGACAGCTTTTGGCTGATGAATTGAACAATACTAATTTCCAGAATATCGATATGATTTACTTCCCCGTGAAGTATACAATCGAAAAGCTATTAGCAAGGTTAAATAACAAATTTGACCAGAATGAGACATTGCAGAATTTCAGATTGAAAGATTACGGCAGATTTAGTTGCTTGAAAGATATTGTACAACATAATTTGTCGTATGGATACACCTCCATTAAAGACTTTCAACACGACATAGAGGAATTGACATTCCGAATACTCAAAGAAAACAAACCAAACAATCCAACGAATAAAAAGGTACGAAATTGGTTACGAGAGTACAAAAAAGAGAATTTGAAACCAATCACAGTCGAATATAATGACTACAAACTTGATGAAAAATTACCCGAAATGGATGACGACGAATTGAGTGACATCGAATTTGGTGAAACAAAGGAAGATGCTGCTATCCTCGAGAATTTTTTAAAAAGTCAATTCTAGAACCAATGTATTTGATATTGGGCGATTGTACGCATGTAGGGGAAAAATGCCCCTAACGTATGGATTTCGTCTAATCTATAAATAGATTTACTATTCTCTTTTTTTTTTTTATTTCTTTTTTTGCGTGTCTCGATTAAGGTACCAAATGGATCAAGGGTTCAGTGATAACAAAATTTGGTCGGACGATGTTGAACAAGCATTTCAGGAAGTTTTGAAAATCATACCCAAAAGTGGATTAAACAAATTGAAAATAGCTGGTAGGACATGCGGTAGGAATGAATTGATCTCGGATTACATACTTTTCAAAACCGGCAAATACAGAAGTAGAAAACAAATTTCTTCGCATATTCAAGTAATTAAGAACATTGGTATCAACGGAGAGATCATCAATTTGATAAATGAAGGACCTGTTTGCTATGGTCCCGAGAAAGATGCATTGATCAAAAACTTTGAGGACGTGTTCACTACCATCAGTTTGAATAAAGCCGTGTATGAATATCAATCACCGTCAACACAAGCGACGGCAAAAAGATTTAGAAAGTCAAGCACTTTTATAACTTCAAATGATATCAAGCTTAGCAATTTTTATATGACGATCAATGATCATACTTTGAGTAATCCGATTGTATTGACGGTTCAAGAAAATGGCGATCTTGAAAGCTATGAGTTAAACGATGATGCGAATATTTCGTTTCGGTTTCCTGGATTGAACGAATTCAAGGGTTGTTCAGTGACGATTATTCATAACATGGTTAATATTTTAATGCCGATACTTCCACCCAACTATGATCTCAATTACGGGTTTAGGAGTACTTACAGTTTAGAGTATAACGAAACACCACATCGTGGAAAAAAATATAAATCCTTCACTGCAGTTTATATATATGGTGTACAGCAGCTCAGCATTGACGAGGATAATGTTTACTTTAATCGAGATCGAGAGTTCTTGATCAAGTTTTGGAGATTTTTCTTTGCCAATGTTATGAATTCATCAGAAGAAGAGCAAATTTCAACAATCAAAGGATTGACTATCAAGCAAATTATTTACGAGGCCAACGAAACATACACAATTTCTAAACTGAGCGTCAAATTGGTGCTATTATGGGAGTTTGCCAAGTCCCTATTCGAGGCTAGGACAATAAGTAGAAAATTGATATTGTCTTCCAGCACATCAGTTCAACCTCCCATGGTAAAAGATGTGCTGGGTCCACTTGATCAAGAAGCTTTGCAAGAGAAGTTTAGAGTGTTAAGAAATAGTATATGATTACAAGACTTTACGATCTGATAATTTGAGTGCGAGTAATAATCTCTACGCTTTTTTTTTTTTTTTTTGCTTTCTTGTTTTTTGACTCTGAGATGGAATCAAAGACTATAGGTATACTAGGAGGTGGCCAACTTGGTCGTATGATCGTTGAGGCTGCCCACAGATTAAACATCAAAACAGTTATTCTCGATGGTGAAAACACACCTGCAAAACAAATCAATGCTTTGGATGAGCATGTCAATGGATCGTTCAAGGATTATGACTCAATCGCAGAGTTGGCAAAGAAATCTGACATATTGACCGTTGAAATTGAACATGTTGATGTGGAAGCTTTGAAAAAGATCAAAGAGAATTTTCCAGTTGAAATATATCCATTACCTGAAACTATCAAATTGATTCAAGATAAATATTTACAAAAGTTACATTTAATCAAGCATGATGTAGAAGTTACTGAGTCAGTCGAAATTAGAAACAATACTGCTGATGAATTACTTGAAGTAGGAGCAAAATTTGGCTTCCCATTCATGTTAAAGTCTAGAACTTTAGCTTATGATGGTAGAGGTAATTTCGTTGTCAAGGACGAGTCTTATATTGATAAAGCTTTAGAGTTTTTGAAAGATCGTCCATTGTATGCAGAAAAGTGGTGTCCCTTCACAAAAGAATTGGCTGTAATGGTAGTCAGGTCATTAGATGGAAAAGTATTTGCTTATCCAACGGTTGAAACTATTCATGAAAATAACATTTGTCACTTAGTTTACGCACCAGCTAGAATACCAGATTCCTTAGCCAAGAAAGCATCAGTTTTAGCTCAAAATGCAGTAAAATCATTCCCTGGCTGTGGTATCTTTGGAGTTGAGATGTTTTTGTTATCAAATAATGAATTACTTATTAATGAAATAGCTCCTAGACCACATAATTCGGGCCATTACACTATTGACGCTTGTGTGACTTCTCAATTTGAAGCGCACGTAAGAGCTGTTGCTGGCTTACCCATGCCTGAAGGTTTCACTGAATTCTCCACCACTACAACAAATGCAATCATGTTGAATGTCTTGGGTCATGAACAGGGAAACAAAGAGTTAGAAACATGTAAACGTGCGTTGGAAACTCCACACTCCTCGGTTTACCTTTATGGGAAATCTTCAAGACCACAAAGAAAGGTGGGACACATAAATATTGTTTCCTCATCAATGCAGGATGCTGAAAATAGATTATCATACATATTAAATGGCGAACAGTTTGAGTCGGTCCAATCGATTGAAAAACCACTAGTTGGGATAATCATGGGATCGGATTCAGATTTGCCAGTAATGTCTGTTGGTGCGAGAATATTGAAGCAGTTTGGTGTACCTTTTGAAGTTACTATAGTAAGTGCTCATAGAACCCCTCATAGGATGTCCAAGTATGCCATAGAGGCGTCTAAAAGAGGCATCAAATGTATAATAGCGGGTGCTGGTGGTGCTGCTCATTTACCAGGTATGGTCGCTGCTATGACACCGCTACCGGTCATTGGTGTTCCTGTGAAAGGGTCAACTTTAGACGGGGTTGATTCTTTACATTCTATCGTGCAAATGCCTAGAGGTATACCTGTGGCGACTGTTGCCATTAACAACAGTACCAATGCCGCTCTATTGGCCATTAGAATATTGGGTGCTTTTGACTCCAAATGGTTAAATGAAATGAATCAATACATGTTGAATATGGAATCTGAGGTTTTACAAAAAGCAGAAACCTTGGAATCTATTGGTTATGAAGACTATTTAAGCGATAAATTGAATAAATGATTAGAATTTTAATGTCTTTCTTTTCTTCTTGTTTATTTTCTTTTTGTATTGTTGTGACCTACTATCTCTCCATCCTGAAGTACTAATCTTTTTCTCTTCCTTATCAACTTCCATATCCTTGTTGTCCTCTTGTTTGTCGGACTCTTTGGCGAGTTTTTCCGCTAATCTTCTTTTCCTTTCATCGTCGTGTTTAGCGAATTCTCCTTTTCTTTTAATGGACTTGGCCGCTAATTTGGACTTTGATCTTAATGATTTAGCCATTAGTTAATAAAATCTCATCGCACAAAATAATCTATGTAGTCGATTTGGGCGGTGCACGAAATTTTGATATCAATGCAATCAGTGAAATCTCAGGTTATTCTTGAAGTGTTGTTTATATCTGACATAATGCGTTACTTACAATAACGTGAGCAGCATCTCAAGCCTAATCG
This sequence comes from Insectozyma corydali, assembly GCA_003706475.3. Lineage (NCBI taxonomy): Eukaryota > Fungi > Ascomycota > Pichiomycetes > Serinales > Debaryomycetaceae > Insectozyma > Insectozyma corydali. The sequence goes on from PPLL03000014.1 coordinate 110,382, forward strand.
CATAATCTTGAAAAATTAATCACCAAAATTTAATTTGGTGATTTTTGGCAAACAATCCTATGCTTGAGAGTGCAATCCCAAATCGGAATTGGGTAAACTGAACACTGATTTTTGTGCCGTCTTCTATACTAGTCATATAACTTTGATTGTACAATTGATCACACTATATGTATCTATTCACGAGGTTCTTCTCTCCTTTTATTTTGTGAACTTCACTTGACTTTGTAATCATCCATTCAACTTGGTTTATTCAAATATATCACTATACAAACAATAGAGTAAATCAAAGTATACCAATCATTATGTATTTAGAGTTGATACCACATAAATCTATACACGTATCAGCCAAGGGTGAAGCAATTAATTTATTATCTTTCAATTTGAAAAATTTAGTTTTCATCAGCCAAGAAAGCAGCTTGTTTAGCTTCAATTCTTTCTTGTCTTCTAGCTCTAGCAGCTTTGTTTCTAGTTCTTCTAGCTTCGGCTTCTTCTTTAAGAGCTTTTTCTCTCAAGGCTTCGGCTTTAGCAGCGATGATGTGTTCAACCAAAGATCTTTTATGTTTAAAAGTGTTACCTTTAGCAGCTTTGTATAAGTTGTGATATAAGTGTTTGTCGATTTTACCAGCATCTCTGTATTTAGCCAATAATTTTCTTAAAACTCTTAATCTTCTCATCCACAAGACTTGGGTGCTCATTCTGGCGTTAGCGGTACCTTTTCTTTTACCGTAACCCATGTGTCTACCGTTGGCTTTTGATTCTTTCAAAGCTCTGGCGTGGCTTCTTGAGTGGACAGTGTCTGGTTTTTTGACAATAGTACCGTTTCTGTATAATTTTCTGATGGCTTGTCTTGAGTTAGCATTGGCAATTTCAGAAGTTTCATTTGGGTCTAACCAAACTTTTCTTGCACCAACGCCAATAACTGAGGCTGCGAGTCTTTTTTGAGTTCTGAGATTAGCCCTATTATATTGTTAGTATTGGTATTTAAAGATAACGAATCAAAATCACTCTGACTAGAAGTGGGATGTAGGAGAACCTCCGTTTGTTGTGATTGTAATGGAGCTTGATTATTTCAAGGGACGTTCTATATTTCATTGATTATTATGATCCTCAAATAAGTAAAAACTGAGTTGATGCTGGATATATCGATTGCCACCTGAGTCAAAGACAAATAGTAGTCATTATTCATAATGATCTAAGTAAATCTAATGATAATTTGAATCTCCCTACTTGATGAGTGGTTTTTCCTGTTTCGTTATGTGTCGTTAGGTCTTATTGTATGTACATACATTCTTGATGATTGTTGTATCAAATTAAAAATTAACTCTTTACTTTTTTCTGATGGCAGCAAAAAAAAATCCCCAATAGAAAAGCCTCAGAACCCAAACTTCAATAGTTAAAGTTGTCATAGTAGAAAATTTTTCCCTCACTAACACAATACAATAGAAAAAATATAGATAAGCCTGCACGTGAGAGATTATTATGCACCCATTATTTAAACTTGTAGCCCTACTTTTGCTCACCTTGAGTCATGCGACTAAAACATGCAGGTTTTGAGAGATTCAAAGCTTATAGATTCTCCATACTCCAAACGCTTATAGTTACAAGATTGTAAATTTTAGCGTCTTGAGCGTCATGTGTAAATCAACATTTGATAATTTGGGTTATTTCCAAAATCTTCAAGATGTAGATCTTTGAAACTATCTAATAACTTTGTTTCTTTGTTGCCAGTACAATTCGGGTAGTATTGCTGGAGTTTAAATTGTGACTGACTTTGCTTACCTACAGTGAAGACAGCATAAAATTAAAACCTGTTAGAGCCTTTTAAAAACATGATCACTTTCAGCCTCAAGTTTACCCTAAGCATTCAAAGACTGATAATTCTTGGTTCGATTTGTAGAGGTCAGGGATAAGGTACACCAGATTGCAAAACATTCAATAATAAAATGTTTAGCGCTTAAATTATGAAACAGTCGCAGTAACGTTTTTCGCAATCATCCCACCTTCCATCTACAATAGAAGACTTGATATACAAATCACTTTGGAAGAAAGTCAGTCAAATGATGCATGAAGTAGATTAAATGCAACAAAGTCATCACAAAATTAACGTATCGAATTAAACTAAACACATACCGTGATCTCGTAGCTTTTGAATGGCAAAAAGCTAAGACCAATAAATCATAAACGACGTCCTGGCACAAGACTGAACAAAATTGTCAAAATGGCGGTAAACAATAATATCAAAAACAACACCCAGATACTTCTTTTCAATATGAAATTGTAAATAAATCGTTCTCTGATTTTAATCAAAGAAGAATTGTTCGATCTTGAAAAAGTTTCAGTCAACCCAAACCAAGCTAATACGGGATCAATCAAATAAATCGAGCTTATGATCGAATAAAACCCTATAAAAAAGGGAATTATAACCACCGGTCTCAACGATTTCCTATAATTTAAAAACACAAAAATAAAACTTATCCAAAATCCAATAAATAAAAAGAAAAATCCAAATATTATTCTCCAAAAATTCGAGTGATTGATGTTTCTCGTTGCCATAAAGTCAAGAAATTTAGGTAAATGATCATTCTCCATCTTACTAAACACGTAGTTTTTAACATAGTTGAAAATATCAGGATCGTCTCTACCGTCAACCTCAATTGATTTGATTATATAAGAATTTAATTTGGTTGGTAAGTTTAAATTCTTCTCTGAATCCTCCACAAAATATTTGAGAAGTAAGTTATGGGATGATTCACGTAGATTATCTCTAGTTATGAATGATCTGTTACCAGAAGAACCAGCTGGTGAATCTTTGATCAAACGTTCTAGCAAAGATGGATTGATTGTTGAATTTCGTTTATCGAAATCGAAATTCTGTGGTGGGGTTTCTGTAAAAGGTTTATTTGGTTGTGATAAATCTTCTTGTAATGAGACGTATTTTGAAGCACTAACTGCTCGATCAGCAGTTCCTATATCTAATTGGTTCTCATATAATGAATCTGAAGAATCATGATGGTCAAAATTTGATTGAGAGCTAATTCTATGTTTAGATAAAAAGCTGGGAGATGATTTTGCCAAATTCGTTGATTGTCTTTTATCATTTTCTGCATTGTATTGATCAATCAAATCTTTTAATTTTGGATCCAAATTATCTAAATTGATATCTCCTCTCAAAAATGCGGATAATCTTTGAGAATCATTTTCCTCAAGAATATTGTCATTGATGATAAGATCTAATAAAATTGAAGAACTCAATGATTTATGTTTATCGCTAATATTTGAATTTCTCAAGTTAGGTGATTCTTTATGGAAAGTACTCAGTTGACGGATGATGGAATCTCTCAAACCTTTGACATAGTGTTTACACAAATTCAAATGGTTTATCAAGTCGAACCAAAAATCAATATAATCAACTTTATTCTCAACATCCTTCATGAATTGATAAAATGTGAATAAGTCAACGGGGGTTTTGGATTTATTAGCCAAAATTTCTCCCAAAGTAGGGAGTCTGTTCAAAGTGTGTGTCTGATTGGTGTTGTTGAGATTGTTTAGATTTGATAAGTAATGCGAATTTGGGAAATCCAGATGATACTTCTCATCATGCATCGTGTTGGTCTAATGTTTGTTTACTTTAAAAAATTTTAACGCTACCGTTGTTTTTAAGAAATTATAATTAGCGTTTTTGACGATACGCAAGACGAATGTGGTTACAATCCGAGACGGAAAGAACTTTGTTGATTAAACGAGGTTGAAGCTTGAGAGTTTAGTTGCTACTCCGTTGTATGAGATTCAATTACAACACACCTGACGTTTATAACTTGACGAGATAGAGCTAGAATTATTGCACGAAATTGTTCAAGTTTATCAAGTTCTCTGCAATTATGATTTGCTTATTGTAATTGTTTAATGACAGTAAACTTAGCCGAGTAGTTAGCTTGTACCTCAAAATTCAATATTACAATTCTCAAGAGATTTGGATGACAACATTCAATTTGCTTGAAACATATCAAACCTCAAATTGACTTGTAGTTTAGTCATAGCATATTTCCAAGGGTAAAGATATCTTCCAACTTGTGAGAGCTCTTTAAATATCTTACATTCAATTAGTGATAAATACTCCGTTTGTGCCGTGAGCACCATCAATTGCTAACTATCCCCCATGTCTCAGGGCATTAATTAATAAGGATATGTTGCAACATCAAAGGCTTATCATCTTCCACGTTTCTAAACATAGTAAATAAGGTCATGTTGCAAAAAAAACCTCGCTGTCAATCTCAATGTCAAAATGCCAAGCAAAGTGGTCACCACTTCGTGAGGCTCAAACTTAATTGTTCGACCAAAAAATGCCATTCCTAAAAATGGCGGTTGGCGTAGGGCTCGGAGTAAATCAATCCCACGTTTCCAAACTGCGCCTAAAAAAAAGAATAATTAACTCGAAGCCGTAATATATAAACATAAAAAATTCAATGTTCAAATCGCCATTATTGAAAAAGTATAAATAATCTCTAAATGTTATGTATTAAATTAAAAGTCTACAAGAATTGAAATGGTCAGCTAGCTGATTATAAATTTGTATCATCAAATTCATTTTTGATTTTTATATTTGAAAAGTCATCACCATCATCGTTGTTATTATCACCAGGAGTCAATAAAATTTTATTAATGTCTTCTTTGTAACTTACTGTTCCTTGACATTTTCCAAGTTCAATATGCTTTTCAAGCCATTGAATATTGTTATCAAAGAATTGAAAACAGCCAGCACATCGACCATTTAATAAACCCCTTTCATTAGATTTTGTTCCTGGTGGGTATATGAAATGCAATGCTTTTAAGTGAGTTTTAAAAGTGTCCCTTCGGGAGAAACCACCCGTTGGATGACACTTGGTACCAGATTTACCAACTTCTTGGTAAAATGGACAAAGGAAAGCTTTTGAGCTATTGTGTTTTTTCAAATGACGGGTGAGATAGCCTTTGACTTTGAAAGTTGCATCGCAATGTGGACATTCAAATATATGATCGATGGATCCGTTTTTTGAAGTGAAGGAAGTTTTACGAACAGTTGTGTTATTGGTGGTTGTGGTTGTGGTGATGACATTGTAAGACTCATCAATTTTGGTAATTTTCTTCTTTTTGTAAGTTCTTTTAGGAGACAAATCATCATCTGACTTTCTTTTTCTTTCAGGCTCAGATTTTTGGAATTTGCCAAATATTTCATCATCCAAAGGACTCAAGTAGCTTTCAGTTGAAGAAACTGAAGATGAAGATACATAATCGATTCTTTTTGGTAATTCTTTGGAGAAATCATTGAAATAGGAGGCTTTATTCATCAGTTCAAACATTTCAAACCCTTGCTGAATGTTTAATCTTTCATTGAAATAATTTTTTGGTTGGTGAGCTTCAATAAAGTCATCAAATATAGGCAAAGTTAATGGAACTGAATCTTCAAAGTGGTCCATAGATTGTTGAAGATAGACAGGGGTATTCAAATCCACATGGTGATCCTTAGGGTCAGAGTGGTGATGATTATGATTATGATTATGATGATGGTGGGGGTGGTGGAGATGTTGTTGATGGTCAAAGAATTCAATTTGATCATTACTAAATCCCAATTCTAAATCATCAGCAGCACAATTTTTGGCACCGTATTTTGAATTATTGATATTTTGTAACTTTGTAATAGGTGGGAATAATTCATTTATTCTTTGACTACCATAAATTAATCTATTCAAGAATTTGAAAATGTTGAGTTTGAATTTTAGTATATCCAAACCAGTGAAGTTTTGATACCATCTGTTTTTGATGGTGTATATGGAAGAATACTTGTTGAGGTCGATTAAACCAAGTGATGATACAAACATGACATAAAAACTTTTGACAGTTGAAATATTTAGTTATTTTCAGTTTGTTATATAAAAAAGTTTATATTTGTTTTATCTATGGAAGAAATCTAAGACAAGAGTTGAAAACAATAGACAAATCAAAATATTGATAAAATCAATTTTCATAGATAACCATACTTAGTGTTAACTATGTATGTTTGGATGTTTATTTTAATTAATTTTCTATTCTTTTGTCCCATTTTATTTTTTTCCATCTTTTGCAGCTTAAATTTTTGATGCCGTACGAAATTTGATGGTCACTAACTTACACCACCTCTCAATGTTGATATATATATGTATATATCTATACACACAACAGAAAGACATGTAGGCAAAATTGATAGGTAAGAATAACCCAGGCCAATCGATATGGTAGAGCTAATTTATGGCATTGAATTATTTACTGGGTTAAGGTTGAACAGAGTCTCCAAAAAATATGGTTATAAACTTGATAAAAACTGTGTAAAACTGGAAATTATTCAAAATGCCTTAAGAAATTGAGATTTAGTATTTTTTGATAAACATAATTACAAGTTAAACATCAAAACTATATTCAATTTTTAAGAGGTTTAGCCTAAAAGTTACCCTTTAATTTAATATTATTATCTAAATCCTACATGTACCCACTGGAACCCATCATTCATTTCATTTTCTCCGCGGAGGTGCAACGATAAATTTCAGTCAAAGTGTCAAAAAGTGGGCAAGAAATTATTTATAGACAGCACTAAAAAATTATACGCTGAAGATAACACATTGAACATTCTGTGGTATTATAAAATTTATCACATTATGAATTGTCAAATTTCAAATTTAATTGTTATAACCGACAGAATCCACACTCTATCTATCTCTCCACATTAATCTATTTCAATTTTGATTGACTTATTTTCTTCTTATTCTAAACCTTCTTCTTTGCGTATATCTTACAAGTTTTCTTTTTGTTTGATCATCTCTCTATTGTGTCAATTATATTTCACTTTCTTTCTTCCTATATTGTCCAATCATATTTAATTTATTATTAACATATAAATCTTTTTTAAACGTTTTTACTCTGTACCTTTCACTTTGATTGCTACAAAATTCATTACCCATCATTCCTTCAATTGTATATTCATTTCAAAATTTCTTTTGTCGGCTGTCAACCTTACAAATCTATAAAATGGTTTATCGCATTTATAGAATTTTATACCCGATCTTGTAATCATGTCAACAACATCATGTAAATTATCTTTCCTGTGAACAATCCAATTAGACTATTGAATATCGGTATGCCTCTATGCATTTTTTTAAGACTGAAACATCACATCCAGGGGTCAATATATGTTCATGAAGCATAATGCAATAATTCAAATCCTTTTAAATGCAACCTCACCAATCTATTCATATTAAAAACAGCCCTTATTTTGTTATGAGATCTTATGACTTTGCAATGTCATGTCGCTAATTCTATATCTTAATTTTTGATAACAGTTATTGTTGTGCTATCTCATATTCTGTCTCTTATCAGAATGATTCAATGGAGGTGTTTTTTTAGTTTACACTCAAGAAATTTGAGAATCATTTATGTTTTTCACTAGAAAAGATACATGTTGCAAAACTAATTTCAACTATCAGTATTCAACGACGATATTATAACCTCGAGTCCATGGGGTTCTTCATTGCCTTGAACAAATTCACCTTAATTTCTTGTCCGAATAAATCAGTAAGCCAGGTATATAATATTTGGTGATTGATCACTAAGCATTTGCGACAAACTTTTCTATATATTTTATCTAATGAGGCTAGTTTAGTGAGTGACTTTACGTTCGCTCCATCTAAAGCGTAATTTTTACTCTCAAAATTACTTGGTCTCTCTCACATTCAATTCATGATGCAAATAAATCACCAATAATGAAAAACAATCTTACTTTATTTTTTATCAGCATCGTCTAATCGAGCCTTGATCACTTGACTTCTTCCATATTTGAAAAATCGTGCAATTAAATCACAAATAACAAAAATATCCTTACTTTATCTATTATCAGCATCTTTAAATCGATACTCAAACACTTGCAATCTCAAACACATGGTAGCTCCAAACGTGTTTCGAGAAAATTGAAGGCGTGTTTGCGTTACAAAAAATCATCAAAATCTCAACAAACAACCAGCATCTTTTTTACACAAGTGATTATTTTTTTTTATATCAAAATACATCAAAACACGTCTCATTATGTCTGCCTCATTAGATAAATCTTTAGACGACATCATCAAATCCACTAAGAAACCATTCAACAAAAGACCTGGTTCTAAGTTAGGTTCCAAAAATAAGGTTGGAAAAAACGTAGGTGGCAAACCAAACAAGAAGCCAATTGTTGCATCTTTTGCCAAACCAAAAGGCCCAAGAGCTGCTGCTGCTGCTGCTGCCTTACCAGTCTTTGACTTAACCTATGCTACTAAAGTCAATGTGTCTGGTTTACCAAAAGATTTAAAACAAGAAAACGTCAAGGTATGTCTATAAAATGACGTTTACGTTTTTACTGTTGGTTTTAGTTGATTATTTGGAGATAACATAATTGAAAAGTTATCTTTGAACTTGTTAATATGCACATGAAAAGGGGACGGAGGCATCAATAAACTTATCTATTGAAATCAAGGAATTTAAAACTTGAATCATTATATTTCATCTCCATTTGATACAACTAAAAACAATATTACATTTATCATATATTAACATTATCATTTTACAGGATTTTTTTCAATCACAAGTTGGTAACGTTGCTAGTGTTGCTTTGAGTTATAATGAAAAAGGTCAATTCAAGGGTTTTGCAACTGTTATTTTTAAAAATAACAAGGCTGCTGCAACTGCCGTTGAAAAATATAATAACGCTTCAATTGATGGTGGTTCTGGTAAATTGAAATTAGAATTAATCATTGATACTAGTAAAAAACCATTAGCTTCAAGAATTATAGCAAATCAACCTTCAAAACCCACAGGTCCAAAACAAACTCCTTTTGCTAAGAAAGTTTTAAACAAAAATAAAAAATTGAAAGCTAAAAAACCAGCTAACAAGAAGAAAACTGTTGAAGAATTGGATGCCGAAATGAAGGACTATTTTGATAATTAAAACGAAAAATTGTGTATTAATAATATAAAATTGTAATTCTCTGAGTAACAACTCAGAGACGCTTTGTATGAGAAATGTTAAAAATTATCTCTTACTAGTTGATTTCAATCGTAATTTTCAATTTACGACTAAAATTTCAGTTACCAAAATATTAATTTTTATTTCTAAGTTTACACACCTAACAATGCCAAATATTGAGTTCATCATCACGGCTGAATTCCACATAGATAAGGGACCGTCTTTGATACATCAGTATCCCACTACGATACCAGGTCTTTCCAATTTATACTTTCTACCCGAACTAATGTTACCTGACCAAATTCATAAGCGTCTGGAGGACTATACTTTGTTTCTATTATATCGAAATATGAACACTGGGGAATTTCAATATCTATATAATAAAAAAACCTGTGAGCTGGAGCCCTATTATCTATACACCATAGTTGTCAATTTAAAAGATGACCAATTCAAACGTGGATCGCAGATCAAATCATTGAGCATATTGACCAAATTGAGTTACTTTAAAAACTTCAAACCTTTATTGTTGATATGTCTCGATCTGTATTTCAAAGATAATCAGCTTGTGTATCTTAAAGAATTGTATAATTGTGTCAATGATAAGAATTTCGAGAATGGAAGTGAAAAATTGTCAATCATTAAAAAGCTATTGATCACGTCTATACTTGATCTACCTATAAATGACAAGATCTATAGTGATGAAAAATTCAGATACAAAGTTCTTGGTTATAATAAGCTTTTGAATGAAGATTTGTTTATAAGAAAAGACCTAAGTTTTAACTCAATTGTGAAATTTAATAAAATGAATATGCCTATAAGAATACCACTATTGGAATTACCAGACACCATTGGAGATTATTTCAATCCAACAGACTTGAATTTCAAACCAAATTTGATAACTTTATTGCAAGCGAAATTAGCCACGAGTAAATCGATGAACGAACTCACGATTTATGGATTACAAACGCCGCCATTGATCATCCTAATCAATGCATTGTTAACTGGAAAGCGAATAATTCTTCTCAGTTATGAAAAAAGCTCAGGATATATTATAGATTTCATTTTGTTGATCTTAAAAATCATCACTGGTGGTGGTATTCTAAGTGGATTAATGCATAATGTGTTTCCTATTATTGATGTTTCCAAGATAGACTTGTTAAATGAATGTGATTCGTATCTAGCGGGTACTATCAACCCCTTTTTTAAACAGAATGAAAAATTATGGGACTTGTTATACGACTTGGATTCTAATGAATTTCACATATCGGGTAACGAAACAGAAACACCATTTCAAAATTCGATAATTTCAGAAGATGCAAAATTCCTATCCAATTTACAACTCTCTTTATTCAATTACAACGATGACTTAACCACCATACAATTAATATTCCGAAGACATATAAATGAGATTATCCGAATACTACTAAGTTCGAAAAACTTCAATAACAATTTACTTTCTAATGATATAAATAAAGAATTGATCTTACTTTTAGATGGGATCGGATACTATTGGACGAGTGACACTAATAAATTACTCGAAGTTTCGTGTTATCAGCTAATATCGAAAAAATTCCAACAACTATTATATAATGGGAAATTGACTTATAATTTGTTTTTACCCAATTTATCAAACGAATTAAGCTTGATGATTGATCTACACTTTCATTTACAAAAATTAAATAATGTCATATCCAGCAAATCCATCAATTTCAATTTGAACGGTTCTTCAAAGATCAATGAGCGAGAAATATGGTTCAACATATTGAAATTTCTTATTCTGGGAAAGTCTTTAGAAATCTTTTTGTTAATCACTTACTTAATCCCACCAAATAGTTCTTCAAGTTTACAAAGCTCATCTGCACATGGTGGAAACCTAACTATATTCGATAAGAACAAAGGTTTGGAATTATTGTTGATAAATCTCTTCAATTATGATGATCAAATAAAGTCAAACATAGTGATGATCTTACAAGAATTACAAGACAATTTCTTATGCGGGTGGTGTTTAGAACAATTTTTGAAATCAAATTATATTTACGAACTAGCATTTCAAGACCTAATAAACAATTGATCTCCTATTTACAAACCATCATGTCCTCTATTTACTGATCTTGTCTTCATTTGAAGGAAGGTATAGATTCTTATCTTCCTCCGTGGGGAAGTACTTTTGCTTCAAAACATTGTATAATGACAATCGATCCCCCAGTTTCCGAGAACTATATGCATCTCCAGATCCTTGATATTTGGAAATTCTTGAACCACTGGTATAGTCCAATGTTGGGTTGTTGCTGGGGAAACCTGGTCGTTTATTAGTTATTAAAAACTCATTATCACTCAGGTGTTTTAAACTTGTGTCTGACTCTTCCTCGTGTTTTTTGTTCTTCGATATTGAAATATGTTTCTTTCCTATTAAAAATAATGTGACTGCTATTGCCCCAAAAATGGCGTATCTTTGAATGATCCCTTGACGAGTATCAGTAGTCTTAACCATGGTTGATAATATGACTTTTCGGGGTTTGGCAAAAAATATAAACTATGATGCGAGTCGTGTGATAATCTCAATTGTGAAACACACCAGTTGATATTGTGAAGCTAACTTCGGATTGATATAGATTGAAGAAGTACTGAGGGTAGTATGACTAGTCTTTCCATACTTAGTAAAACAGTAATTGAATTTCAAATGTAAGGTTATTTGACACACCTCTAATAGAGAGAATCTTTAGATAATGGTTTAGACGTTGTTGAATTTCGATTATTATCACCAGAGATGGTGCTCGTTGGCCTTGCTTTAGTTTTAACCTCTTCAGTCTAAGTGAATCGGAATATGATAGAGATTCAGTAGCTTTAGGTGTTAGATCAAATGGATTTTCGAATGTAAAATTTTGTGACACATCTCTATTTGTAGCTCTCGTTGCAATCGGCGGGATAATCCAATCTTGCAACTGATACAAATCAAAACCATACTATCCAATGATTTTCGTCTCATAATCAAACTCGACCTGGAGAGTAAGTAAGAGACAGGCAGAACCATTTGTTTTGACAGAAAAGGTACAAGTCTGAAATTGGATTTGCTAAGACAAATGTTCAAAGAAGTGGCTGTTAACATGTTTTGTCAACTTGTTTACGGTTTCCATAGAAATCTTGCGAATTTCACTGAAAGCTTGCAAACTCTATATTTGAAGATTTTTAGCTCAAATTTGACATAAACACACAAGAGAATTGTAAATTTCAAAAACCAATGAATCACTTGATAAACAGTAATAACGATTGTGTTGTAACTAAATCTTTCCAAAACATCATCTCTATGGCCAATCCTCAAATCCAACTGTCGCGTACTATGGTCTCTTTTACACTCACACAAAATAAAAATTACCCCATAAGTCGAGATGATCAATTATTACTTAATATATTACTTAATATGCACTTTGCATGTGACTTTTTCGAAATAACGCGTTCTACTTTTACCACGGGATATTACTTTTACTACGAACTTTCTCCAGTTACTTTACTTTCACACTACCCTTTGTTTATATAATTTTATAAATAATAAATCACTTTTCACTTTCTTCGATTCAACTACAATCATGTCTGATACTGAAGAAATAGCTCACGCATTGGCTGGTGCTGGTGGAGGGGCATTATCAATGATCGTCACGTATCCATTAGTCACCCTATCAACATTAGCACAAACCACATCTAAAAAGAAGGAAGAAAAACAACAACAATTGATCCAAGAAAGTAAAGCAAAATTGCAACACTTGTCTACTCATGAAAAAATCTTATTAAAACTCAAAACCAACTCCTCATTCTTAGCAGCGAAGGAGATCATTCAAGAAAAAGGTGTATTTGGATTGTATTCAGGTTTGGAAAGTGCATTGTATGGAATCACCTTGACTAATTTCATCTACTACTATTTTTACGAATTGACATCCAATGTGTTTATCAAGGCCAATGGTAAGAATAGAAAAGGGTTGAGTACTATTCAATCAATTATAACCGGTGCAATTGCCGGCGCATTAACATGTATTGGATCCAATCCATTCTGGGTTGCAAATACAAGAATGATGACCGAGAAGAAGAAAAAGGGGGAAGAAAATGTTTCAAACTCAACATTTAAAACCATTTTTGACATTATCGAAAAAGACGGTGTTTCAACTTTATTTGCCGGTGTCTTACCTGCGTTGGTTCTTGTTATAAACCCAATTATTCAATATACTATATTTGAACAAATCAAAAACGTCATTATCGCAAATGGAGGCAAAAAGTCATTCACTGCGGTAAAAGCTTTTTTCATAGGTGCGTTTGGTAAGTTGATTGCAACCAGTTTGACCTATCCATATATCACGTTGAAATCAAGAATGCACATCAAGAAGAAAAATATTGAGAATGAAGCTGTTAGTCCATCTGAAAAAGAACAAAAGTTATCAATGTATCAAGAAATAAAGAAAATCATCGCTGAAGAAGGTTTGGAAGGTTTGTACGGTGGATTGGCAGTGAAATTGAGTCAATCGATATTGACTGCTGCTTTCTTGTTCTATTTCAAGGAAGAATTGTTGACTGGCTCAGTTAAATTAGTGGAATTATTCAGATTGATATCGTTTAAAAAACAGATCAAAAAATAGTTTAACATGAGTTAACATTTATACTTATTATATGGAAAACTATCTAACTTTATTTATTTAAATTTTTTTTTTTTTTTTGTATTTAGTTTTTCTGCTTCTTTACGGGATTTCAAATTGATCTATGTCAACCCCTTCAATAAGCGAGTCCGTGAACCTGCAATCTACACGAAGAGTCGCAAGAAGGGCTTGTCTATCATGTAGGGAAAAGAAGATAAAGTGCGATGGGGAACCAGTCAGTACAATAACTATAGCAGATGGTACCAGCAAAATCATACCTGAAAAAACTAGAACATGTTCAAATTGTGCATTTTTGGATATAGAATGTGTATTTGTGCAAAGCAATAGAGGTGGAAGAAGAAAGAAAAGAGATCCGAACGAACCCAATGAGGGATCCAACTCTCCAGATTTCACCAGGCAAAACAGACAGGAACACGATAATAGGTCAAGTATTGCATCTTCAACTGAAAGAGTGAGCTCCTACATTCTAGGGAATGATAATGTGAAATTACCTTCTCCAATAATGTCTCACGTACAAAAGACATATGATAAAGGCAAATCCTCATCATTAGAAGATATAACTCCATTATCCACAACGTCTTCGATATCTAAAAACAGTTATAGTTTCCCTAGACCCCCTCCACCACCTTCAACAACTTCAGATATTCATAGCCAGTACCACCATCATTTACCACCACTACACCATCATTCCCACCCTCCACATTCACATTCGCACCCACCTCCTCCAGGCCCCCCAGGGTCACGAGGGCCACCACCACCACCTCCTTTTCATTCTGGAGGATTCTATTCTTTACCACCACCACCAGATCAACCAGGATCACCATTCAATGGACCTCCTCCTCCTCCTCCTCCTCAGCATTTCCATTTTCATGGCCCACCTCCGCATCATTTTCATCATGGCCCACCTCCACCGCATTATCGTCCTAGGTTCGGACCACCACATCACCGTCACGGATACGGGCCGCCACATTTCAAAAGACATCACCATAAACGCAGATTCAATGATTATGATTATTATTACAAAGATGAAGACAGAGACGACATGATGGAAGATGAAAGTCTGAGCTCTGTATCACCTGAGGAAAGTGAGAAATATTACAACGCTCCTATTTCCAATTTCGAATTGTCGAAATATGAACTACCAAAATGGGAAATATTGGATAAGATATTGACTTATTATTACATCTACAATCAACCTTCACATCAATTTTTCCCCAACAAGTCAATATTAATCCAGAATTTGAATGTAAAAATTGATGCCTCTGTCATACACGCAATTATCGCTACTATTTGTTTAATTATCAAACGCAAAGAGCCAAATTTGAACATGGTCTTTGATGAAATGTACTGGATTAATAAGATGAACAAATTTTGGGAGAATCTCAATGATTTGGGAATCATATCGTGTTATAAATTGATTTCCAAGTGTACATCAATCAGATTCAACATGAAACGAGTCAATGATATGAATATAAAAATATGCGAAACCATAAATGATAATCACTACATTGAGATATTCAGTCAAAAGAGGTTTGAGTTTTCAAATTCCCTGGGTAAACCTCACGTACCCAATTTTGGAACGAAACGACAAATATATGAACGAGAGGTTATTTTGAAATTGATCTGGACATTTTATTTGAATCACATTATCCTTCTACGATTTAACCAAGGTAGACCATACTATAAATTGAGTTCTATACTAGATGGATTCAAATTTGATTATGAACGTGATCACTACTCGAACAATATCTTGCTACCATTAGACAGCTCAAATTTTAATCTGTTGAATGTGGTAACTAATAGAGTCAATTGGAACCAATTATTTGAACCAAATTACGTCCCAACAGATTCTGCCAGTTTGATTCTATCAGTAAAGATATTTGAGACATTGATGACGAGATTATCAAACTCAAGTTTAACATTTGATAACCTGATCTATCTGGATGAATTTAATTTGAATCATAGATTGAAAATTTCAAATTTGTATTACGAAATTAAAGAGAATAGAAATATTGTGGTGATAAATGTAACGTACTGGTTTGCAAACTTGATTCTTCGAATAGTGGAGATCATCCAATCTGACCATTTTATAAGTGAAGTTATGATTTTTAAAACTTCAAAATTCGAGTTCAAACCTAGTGAACAAGAAGAGAATATTGATGAGTTGAGTCAAAATACACATCTGAAGTTGATAAGTGATGAGTTCTTACCAGAGACAAACATAAATGACAAGTTGAAACGCTTTACATCGGATCAATGGAAGAGTTTGATCGAATTGGTCATATCTTTCAAAGAATACGTCAAGTTGATAGAATTGATTCCAGATGCGAAATATTCAACTTACAATGTTGTTATCGGTCCAACATACCTAAACTCTCAAAATGAAAACAAAGTCAAACAACAATGGTATGAGGATCGAGACTTGGCAACTAGCGTCAAACAATCATGGAATAAATTGCCCATGTATACATTATCATTCTCAGCAGCGAATTTGTCCATTTTCTCCAGTGTGGCTGTTTTAACCAAATACTTGAAATTTTCAAAAAACGCCAACTCAAAATTACAAGTGGAATTTTTACAAGATCATACAGTCAAAGAATTGGATATTGCATTGGATACAACGGATTTTGTACAAGATTTCGATCAGAAGAAAATTTTGAGCCAATTGAGCACTTTATGTGAGTACATCAAATTTAAACTATACTATAGTAATGAAGATATAATGATGAATTCAATAAGGGTAATGAATAAGTTGAATGAGAGATTAGATACAATACTAAGTAGTTAAAGTTATAATAATACAAATTATTAGATCTCAGATCCACATGTCTATTTCGCGCTTTGAAAAAATATAATACTGAATGTAAAAGTTGCAACCACGTTTTACAATGTTGAGTGTATTCAGACCAAGTTTAGCGTCTAGGGATTTCGACAACAACAGCTTGGCATTTCATTACGATGGCCAAACACCTAGTCAGACTCCTGAAATAGCTGTGAATTATACAATCGAAGGACTAACACGAGACGTGTATCCCAAACCTTTACATTCCCATAACGATTATTGGAGGTATCATCCGTTCTACGATGCATTAGGTGCTGGAGCAGTCAGTATTGAAAGTGATATTTGGTATTTTCCTCATGAGTACAAATTGTCAAGACCAAATGAGGATACTTTGTACTTTAAAAATGATGAATTATACGTTGGACACAATCAGATCTTTCTCAAGCCAATCAACACCTTATTCAACTTGTATTTGAATCCTTTAATTACGTTTTTGAACTTTGCTAATCCAACATTTAACTATACTGACGAAGAAGGGTCTCCGTTTCAAGAGGAAAAATACGGAATCTTTTACAATGATCCCGAACAACAAGTTTATCTATGGTTTGACTTCAAAACTGAGGCCAATTCAACTTATGATGAATTGAAAAAACAAATTCAACCATTGATCGATAAAGATTACTTGACTTATTATAACTCCACCAATGGCAGTTTTGTGAATAGACCTATAATATTGACAATCACGGGGAACTTGCCTATTGAAAAAGCAGAGTCTGAAACTATTCGATATTTATTCCTAGATGGCCCCTTACAACATTTCACAAATAGTACAAGTGAAGACGAACTACTGATATGGTCTAAATTATCAAGAGTAGTCAGCACATCTTTGAGTAGTTTGATAGGTGAAGACGATAAATCATACCAAAAGAGAAACTTTACAGAATCGGAAAAGAGCACTTTGAAACAGTACTTCGACAAGGCTCATGAATACGGGTTGAAGACGAGAATATGGGGCGACGTCACTTGGCCTACAAATATCTTAAATTCTCATTTACAAGATTTCTATACATTAGGTTCTGATCTATTAAACGTTGATGACTTACAAAAAGCAAAAAATTTATTTTAAGAACCATGTCATATTGACTGCTTCAATAACTCATAGGTATAGAATATTATAGCATTTGCCGGTATGGATCTGATTAAGGTGATTGACAATCCATTATATAAGTTTTTGATTCCACCTGGTTTCGAAATTATTTGTTTTGTGATTTGCCAGCTATTTAATTTGGCTTGCCCATGGTACATCAAGTCGAATGTTTGAATGTTTGATTTAATTGTATCTATTGGAAACACAGCTAAGTTAAAAGAGAAACCCGCCATAGCTCCACTTATCAATAATTGTAAACTTTCATTTTGAATAAACGAATTTTTGTTTGTCTTGTAATATTGAATGATATATTCATAAGTTCCAAACCATATTGAGGTACCGATAATTTCCCTTGTCATAGTAGATCCTAGTCCTTCAAATATTCCTATCAAGCCCTTGTCTGTAATGATTCTTTTTATGATCGTTGAATAATTATGTATTCGATCTGTCTTGAGTAAATTTGAAACTTGAAGTTGGCACTTGATCAATTCTATAGGAGTAAGGATAAAGCTTGCTGAAAACCCAGCAAAGGCACCACTTATCAATTTTGAAGAAAAGTTGTCAGCTCGGAAATGATTTTTCAAATACACATTGGATATGTTGTAACTAGTGAATAAAATGGACGTTTCTAAGCATGCTCCGATCAAAGGTGCTTTTAAGCCTTTATAGAAGCCATTGATTATCCCTTCGTCAAAGGTTTTCCGTATCATTTGAAATGTCGATGTTGAAGGTGACGAATTCGATTGCAATCTTACTTTAATGGTGTCGAATGGAAACTCCACTAATTTTCCAACCATTCCAGATATGGCACCTATAGAAATCTCTTTAAAAGGGTGTAACTCCAGATTTCCCCCACCCATGATCTGTTTATTGATTTCAAAATTTTTCAATCTAGATTTCGATGAGCGCTTAAACCATATTTTCTACAATAGGCATTTAAGGTAAGCATCATAAAGCAAATAAAACTATTGAGTAATTACTCAAATTAATACAAAATTACAATCTCCAAACTAGGTTACTATAAATTACAGATATTTATTAAACCGTTAAATTTTTTTATATATTTATTGTGAAGAATGATATTTATGATATGTGAGGATGAAGTTGGTTGATATTAATGCATTTATCTTAATGGCATGAATCTTGATGAAGCATTACCAGCTCTACCGTGTCTGACTGGAGTATAAGTGATTGAAAATTCACCTAAGTAATGACCAACCATTTCTGGTTTAATTTCAACAGTGTTGAAAACTTTACCATTGTAAACACCAACGACTGAACCAATCATTTCTGGAACAACAATCATGTTTCTTAAATGAGTTTTGACAACAGCTGGTCTTTCATTTGGTTCGGTGGCAGCTCTGGCAGCTCTCAATTTTTTGATTAAACCCATTGGTTTTGAGTCTAAACCTCTTGAGAATCTTCTTCTGACTCTAGCACCACATAATTTGGTGAAGTCTTCAGTTGACATTTCAACTAAATCTTTTAAATCAACACCTTTGTATGAAAATTGTTTGAAGACTCTCTTCTTTTTTTGTTCAGCTAAACTGAGTTAGTATATTGTTTTTGCCATATCTAAACATCATCATCATTGAGTTTAATTGTGAATATTGACTGTTAGTGACTTCCCATTCTTGAGCTATCCTTTATCCACTCTTTGATATTTCTGAGCCTAATTCTTGTTTGATTGAAATGACTTGTCATATTAAATAAGATGCTGATGATGTTGAAGTTTATAACATACCGTCAACCATGTTGTATGTTCTTATGTGTATATGGAAGTTTTCAAGAAAAACTGAAAAAGATTTTTTTGGTAATACTCTAAAATTTGGTTGTGCGTAGGACTGAAAAATTATGTCACTACCAATTGTACTTAGAGAAAGCTATAGCCCTATTAGTCACGCTTTTACACACTACCAAATGAACTTCACTTTTCATAGTGTATTAAATTTTTCAAAATTGATTTTTTATAACCTTTTTACAACCAAAGGATAGTCTGCCATTTGTTAGCTTAAAAGTGATTATTCTAAACCTATCATAATGAAATACTTAGCTGCTTACTTATTATTAGTCCAAGGTGGTAATACTACACCATCATCATCAGACATCTCCGCTGTCTTAGAATCTATTGGTGCTGAAGTTGAAGAATCAAGATTATCTAAATTATTACAAGACTTAGAAGGTAAATCTATCTCAGAATTAATTGCTGAAGGTAACACCAAATTAGCTTCAGTTCCATCAGGTGGTGCTGCTCCATCTGCTGCTTCTGGTTCTGCCGCTGCTGGTGGTGCTACCGAAGAAGCTGCTGAAGAAGCTAAAGAAGAAGAAAAAGAAGAATCCGATGATGATATGGGTTTCGGTTTATTCGATTAGAGAACATATAGAAATTTCTAAGCTTTGACTGGGAACTTTATTGTAATATATAAAACTAATCAATAATTTTGTTTATTAATCTCCATGATTTTATCACGTAAATCAGTTCCTGATAGATCATTTGAGTTTACTTGGTAACTTAGTTTCTCCATTAGTATTCTAAATTTGTTCAATTCTGTTATTACAGAATTGTCCTTGTCGTTATTTAGTAGATTGTTTTGTACACCCTTCATCTCATCTTGATAGTCAATTTCGTCACTGTCATAAAGTTCATCTTCATTCAAATGTTTTTCGATTCTTAAGTTCATAGTTTCTGATATGTCAGATTGCAATTCTTGTAGATAATTTAATTTATCATACTTATGTTTCAATTGTTTGCTAATAGTGGATAGGCTGTTTTTCAAATCAGAGTATTTCTGAATCAATTCATCATCAGGCTGATTAAAGTGTCCCAAGTCATTCATGATAGAATTCAAGTAATCTTGTTTTCTATTTCTTGATTCTTGATCGGGAGCGATTTGTTGGTTAACGTGGATATCAATTTCTTCATCTTCTTCATCGATTGGATTCTGAGATAGGTCAAAATCTTCCTCCACAATCTCTTCTTTACTTATAAATAGATACTTCTCATCGGGCAATTCGTCAATCAAGTCTACAAACTCAATCAATTTCTCTCGTTTGTTTGTATGGGATAAATGGCTGAAGTTGGGTACTATGATTGGCTGTAGCAGTAGGTAAATTTTATTTATCAATTGACTTATAATGGACATCTTTTGCTTTTCTAATTTCAACACTTGTCTGATGATTTGTTGATGTATTTCATTAGTGTATAGTGTTTTGTTTTGAGTGGTGATTCTGTTGTTTACTTGAAGAAGCACCTGCTTTAAATCATCATTGCTTATATCACTGGATGACACAATGTCTCTTAAGGTGTTTGTTATTTTAATAGGCTGATTCAACACTTCGACTTGTTTTCGAAGGAAGTTCTGTACATAAATGAAGGTGTGATTCGAGGATGACATTGAGAACTTCAGTGTTTGACATTAGTTTATTTTGACGTGCACTCTTGACCAAAACATTGCAACCAAATATTACTTTCTGTTTTACTGCAAAACAGTTTTCCATGGAAGATGCATTGAAGTGAAATGTCAAAGACAATACACTCGGATTAAGCAAGCTTACAATATCAAAAAAAAATCTAACGATATAGAATAAATGAGCAAAAGAAATATTGTGTGCTATCGTTTTGGGACTCGCGAAAGAGGCTCTAGTACAAACCTATGACTAGTCTCAAAACGGTGTTAAATAACATTAGACATATATATGGAGAGTTAACCTAAACTGAACTGACGTATGCATTTTAAGTTAAATTATACATCTTGGGTTTTGATTTTTAGATGAATGTTCTGGAAAGTTCGATATATCATGTCAAACATAAAAGATCTCAGTCAAAAATCAATCGGTTGTTATTGCGAAATCAAAAAAAAAAAGAAAGAAAAATAAATCGCCGAACCGAAGAAAAGAAATTTGGACCCCAGACTTTTGACACATGATTCAGAATCGGGTGCAAGATTAGGTAATAGGAAAAACAATTACAGTAGGAAAAACTCGTTAAATCCGTTCAGAATGTTCCAGACTAAATCAGAAAATTAAATAGTCTAAAATATGCACCATGATCGTTTTAATTTTAAACATGTCATGAGTGCTGGTCAGTATTACACAAGTATGTTGAAGAATCAGTTAACACTTGTTAATTGGATGCTTTGATAACGTGTGGAGTTATCATCAAGCGATGAAGAGAAATTTCCTAGTCTGAGAGAAAATATAGATCTAGTTGGATCATCAACAAAACAAGATTATTTTTCATGACCATTGGGAAAGTAAAAAGTAAGAGAGAAGATGGGCTTTACGTAATTGTAGATACTCAAATGATTGAATCTTTACATCGACCACATCAACATTCCCTTGAATGAAGTATGTATTGAGGAACAACCTAGAAGTTTCTAATATACTTCTAAGTATTACTTTGTGTTATTGACTTTGACTAAATTATTACACGCCCAAAGTGAGCACTTACATATAAATTATTATTATATTACTAAGTGAGAATCTTCGATTTTCGCTTGTTTTGTGTTATTTCCATCAACTAAATTATTAACTTTTATATGACCATACAAACCATTTAACACATTGTGCATATCATCTAATTACAAACATTTATATAAAACCAATAACGATCGCACTGACTTTATAAAATTTCATACATCAGCGAGTTCAAATAAACAGGCGATCGCTTCCAGAGAACTTTGGTTTCAAGGTGATTACTGGACTCACATTGTCATGAGCTATTCATTGAATAATCTGATAAACAATTTAGATCAACAATCTTACACAGACAATCGGGATGACTTACAGGATAACCAACCTATTGCAAACACAGCTGATCAACAACAACGACTAGATTCATCTCATTATCAACAAGCAACGTCTCAGTATAAACGAAACAATTTTCAATTTACTTACTACTCAGAAAATTGTTTGTTAAGTCTAATTTTTATACATCGGCAAGATATATTCACTAGAGGCAACAAAATAAAAACTTGGAATATTGTATTGCAAAAATTCAATGAGAGAATAAACACAAACATTATCCAATCTAGAACTATCAACCAGAAATTTCAACTGATCAAGAAAAATCTAATCAATAAATTGATTCATGAAAAAGCTCCATTTTTAAAATTAAATGAAAATGAAAAACTAATGTTTCAGATACTCGAATACATGCACAAGAACAATTACTCGAGTATAGATCCTTACAATTTAAATTCAAATTTGAATTCTACAATAGGCGCGAGTACAAGTATAAACGATGATCACTCAAGTATAACAGACTTGAATACAGGCCAGATCGAGACAACAATGAGTGAAAGTTATGTCCAAGATGAGATACCTCATACTTCTGCATATTACCAGAATAATGAATTTGACCAAAACTTAACAAACACATTGAATAATCTTGAAAACTCAGCATCTAAGTTATTATCGACATCAACTGAAGATGCATCCATGCACAATTTCCAAACTAGCTCTCAAGATCAGCTTAATAACCCAAAAATTGACCCATTCCAAAGTAATATTGATTTAAACTCTCAACTGTATTTTAAACCCGAAGCGGGCCATCAACATTTAGCATCTTCGAATGAACAAAATTATTACTATCGTCCCACAACTCCCAAGGAAACTAACTTACTGAATACATTACTACTGCAATTGTTAAGTATTTCCAATCAGCAACAGTTGCAGTTGAATTTAATATTAGACGAAGTGAAACAATTGAAATCAGAAATGAAGGACAAATTGGACGAAATACTCGATCACATAAATTACCCTGGTAATAACACAATTTCATCAGATACAAAAGATGAGACCAAATAAACATGCATTGATGAAACCATTTCATTAGCTCATGCAGTCATCCTTGATTAGCGTACTAATCTTTCATAAAAACAAATAGACACACTATAATAGTTACGGAGTCTCTAGCTCAACTCTTTATCCTGAAATTTTGTGCTTCGACAGCCTAGCTCTACCATTTAATGCCCAACCGTTTTGTGGTAAAAAATGCCTTTTATTGATGTTTTGCAACTTCTTGATTTGAATAAACCGCAGAGAAAAAATCAGATAATTAAATAATCACAGAGAAGCTAATGCAACCGATAGAGAATTACTTTGACTCAACCATCAATAAATCTTAAATTGTTATACAAAGCTTACACCCTACAGACGCATGTCACCGATTCAAACATTTATCAACTTCATACTACAATCTATCCTGGAAGAGAATCTACCCAAAGATGACAAAATATACAATCCACATAATGCACGAGTTGCCAGGTATCAAATTATCATTGCATCATCACTAGGTATATTTGCTTTTATGACATTCTCATTATTCAGAATCAAATATCCTAAAATCTACATTGCAAATTTCAACCAACTCAACTTTAGTTTTCATTCTTCGTCAAGAAGAAATTTACCGAAACTACCTATTAAATCTTTGTTTGGTTGGATTCCAATAGTTTATAAAATTAACGAGTCTCAAATATTAGAGCATGCTGGATTAGATGCAGTTGTATCGTTGATATTTTTCAAAATGTGCATAAAAATATTAACATGTTGCTTACTATTTGCTATAATCATCATATCACCAATACGATACAAATTTACAGGACGGGTAGATCAAGATTATCCAGATGAAAGTTCAAATGGGACTTCAATAGCAAAATCTCGAATACTATTTGGCACTGATCTTAGTGGTGATTCATATCAAAAGTTTCTTTGGATATATCCTATATTCACCTATGTATTTACCCTTGTCACGGCACATTTTTTATTCGAATCCACAAACAAGATAATTAATATGAGACAGCAATATTTGGGTAGACAGAATTCCATAACCGATAGAACCGTGAAAATCTCAGGTATTCCTGGAAAGTTACGAGATGAAATCGAATTGACAAGGTACATAGAAAAGTTGAATATCGGAGAAGTTGATTCGGTGTTAATTGTACGAGAGTGGCAAAATTTGAATAAACTATTTAAACTAAGACGAATAGTCCTACGAAGGTTGGAAGAAAATTGGGTTGAGTTTTTTCATAAAAATGGTATCAAAAGCAAAAACGAATTATTGAAAACTTCGATAGATCCACAGGTGGGCGATTCATTCAATTTACCATATAGAGACGACGATACTATCTCCGTTCACTCATCAATTATAGAGGAAATTTCAGAGATTGTGGAATCATCATCCAGTCCAAATTTGATACTGGACTCAAATTACATTAGACCCACGTTTAAAAAAGGCTGGTTTGGTTTATTCGGACCCAAGGTTGACTCAATTTCGTTTCATACCGACAAACTAGCCATCATAGATTCCGAAATTAAACGTGCAAGAAACAAAGAATACCCACCCACCTCAACTGCATTTCTAACAATGAAGACTTGTGCTCAAGCTCAAATGTTGGCACAAGCTGTGTTAGATCCAAAAGTGCATCATTTAATCACAAGTTTAGCACCAGCTCCACATGATATCAGATGGGATAACTTGTGCTTGACCAGACAAGATAGAAATACGCGAATATTTTTGGTGACGATGTTCATTGTGTTGATGAGCTTCTTGTTAGTCTATCCCGTCAAATACATCGCTAGTTTCTTGAATGTTAAATCCATTAGCAAAATCAATCCAGCGTTGGGCGAGGCGATAAAAAATCATAAGTGGCTAAAAACAATCATAACAGGGTTATTACCAACTTATTTATTCACTATTTTGAATATCATCGTTCCATTCTTTTATGTTTGGATTTCTAAGAAGCAAGGCTTTTCATCCCATAGCGATGAAGAACTATCAAGTGTTTCTAAAAACTTTTTTTATATCTTTGTCAATTTATTCCTTGTGTTTACTACCTTTGGTACTGCATCATTAAGCGATACTACCAAGATAGCATACGATTTAGCTCAATCATTGAGAGATTTGTCATTGTTTTACGTCGATCTCATAATATTACAAGGTTTGGGCATTTTCCCATTCAAGCTATTGTTATTGGGAAACTTGATTAGATTTTCAACTGAGTCCATTTTTAGCTGCAAAACACCAAGAGACTATTTGAGATTGTATCGACCACCGGTATATAATTTCGGTTTACAATTGCCACAACCTATTTTAATTTTCATCATTACACTAGTTTACTCAGTTGTCTCGTCAAAAATATTGACTGCTGGTTTGCTATACTTCATAATTGGATATTTTGTAAGCAAGTATCAATTGTTGTATAGTTGTGTACATCTACCACATTCAACAGGCAAAGTTTGGCCATTAATTTTTCGAAGAATTGTTTTAGGTTTATTCATATTTCAATTATTCATGGTTGGTACATTGGCATTGCAAGACGCTTTCACTTGTGCGACTTTTATGACTCCATTACCTTTATTGACATTATACTTTTTATACTTATTTCAAAAGCAATACATTCCATTATCAATGTTTATAGCATTGAAAGCTATTGAAAACGGAAGTTTTGAGGAAAACATAGATGTGGAAAATAATGCCAATACTTTAGATGAACAAAGAGAAATAGGCACGAGTTATGAATACCCAAACTTGGTCAATGATTTAGATGGTCCCATGATTGCATTAGAGGGACAAAATATGGTTTTGGTCTCTCCAGATGGACAAATTTATAAAAAGGAACAAACTTTTTATGACGAAAACGATTGGAATTAGTAGGGTATGTAATTACGTAAGTCTCTATAGTTCATAATCACCTGTTTCACCATTCGATCAATCTCATCATTCAATAAGTCAGCTGAACTAAGACCGAATTTGTAACTAACCATATTTATATTTATCAGTGTACAAATGATGTATTGCAACAACAATGATATAGATAGGTATAAAATCAATTTCATGTAGCTTTTGTTCGTCACTATCTTCAACGCTTCTATATTGTACACAAATCCAATCAAATTAATTAATGGCCTCGTTATTGAAAGATTATCGTACGGCCAGATTAACATCAATATGGGAAATAATTTGATAGAATTACTAACCATGATTGTAACTAGTAACACAAAAGTATGGTACCCAGCTTGTAAATCTTTCGATAAATTGGAATTGTGATTTTTCCATGATCCGATAAATCTTATCATGATCTGCATACTCAAATTCATTATAACCTGATTCATCAATATGTTCAGCATAAAGTAACCATATTGAAAAACCAATGATTGCTTGAGAACTAAATTGATTAAGTTTGACTTCACTTGATTTTTCTCTTCATTTGCCCAATGAAGGTAGGTCTCAAATAAAAATAGTACAATTATCAACTTGATGAAGTTTTTGCCTCTATTTTGCAATTGATCGATCTCAGTAAGATTAAATGCTAAGTGTCGGTAAGCTTGTTTTTTCAATAGCAATAGATCAAGAAATAGTAGAATTGAATCGTACTCCACGTATTTGTCAACTATCGACTTGCATTTATTACAAGTTGTTAGTTTTATGTATTCGCTGTCATATTTTGAATATAGATTTTTGATGTTTGAATTACCACATTCGATACAAATCATAAAAGAATTATTTTTTTTTAAAATTTTGTGTTACGCGCATTAATCATTATACATTAAATATTACTCTACTAATTTAGGATAGTAATGAAATTGGTGGTGGACAATCGGGAACTTTTCCAAGTTCAAACCGACTTGACTGAAATGCTTTTATCACTTCTGGATCTAGATCAGTATCCAGCAATTGCGTTACGTTCATTTGATTAGCTATTGTAGAAGAAAATTGTGGTGGATTAGAATTGGTTGTAGAATTTGAGCCAAATATTGAAGCATTTCGAGTTGTGTTTCCAAAGCCAGAAGCATTGGACGTGATGTTTGATGGTTGAGTGCCGAAAGCTGAGGTATTGGACCCGAATGAATTTTGAGTTGAAGTAGCTCCACTTGAGCCAAATGCAGACAGATTGCTTCTAGCATTTTGAGTGCCAAATCCTCCAAAGCCTGATTGTGGTTGATTGGCATTATTTACTCCAAATGCAGTTGTGGGCTTTTGTGATTGATTAAAAGGACTTGCACCAGTATTGCCAGATCCAAACGCCGATGATGTGCCAAATGCGCTATTTGACGAGGGTTGTGATGACCCAAACGCATTGCCTGCTGGTACTTGTGCTCCAAATGCAGAAGTAGAGGACGTTTGAGGTTGGCCAAACGTCAAACTTGTATTTTGATTTCCAAATGGCGACTGTTGGCTCAGTTGACCAAATCCAGATGATTTATTGGCATTTTGCCCAAATGCCAGTGAGCTATTACCAGTGTTACCAAAACCTGAAGATCCAAAACCACTCAGCCCAAAACCAGAATTACCAGACGTAGTTGCAGCTTTGTTACCAAAACCAGACGAGCCAAAGCCAGCATTTCCAAAACCGGAACTTCCAAATGCCGATGTTGTGTTGGTGTTACCACTATTGCCAAATCCAGAGTTTCCAAATCCACTAGACCCAAATCCTGATGATGATGATGGTTGTGCATTGGTTTGACTGCTCCCAAACCCTGAAGATCCAAATGCTGACTGTGTGTTTGGTGATCCAAAACCTGAAGGCTTGCTAGATGACGCAAAGGGGTTCTGTCCAAACCCACCTCCGCTCAGTTTCTGAAACATTAAAGTATTATCCTAAAGATAAGTTTTTTTTTTTTTTTTCTCTCCCAGTTATAGAAATCACCGCCATTTGAGGTCATTAGTATAATTCATTAAATTCTATAACACTCTATTTAGGAAGTCTGACTTATGATGCCTCTACATTCATTTATCAATAATTGCATCTTGTAATTACATATACCCAACGCTTCGGAGTATATCTTTTTCATATCTGCAACGACCTGATCTTTCCTATTTTTACCCTGAGTGATTTCAAGAAGCGAAAGCTCCAAATTTCTTCGTAGAATGGGATTAGACAACGAGATCCCATTAAATTCCATTTTGTCTAACCCTTCAACTAAACCCATGCCTAGCGGAGTCGGTATTAGGTAATCTATTTTACCTCGTTTCTGCTTTTGTATATAATCTCTCGTTAAGATTTTATCGATATGCTCAGCTATTGTTGCATCGGTTCCAATTTGATTCTTGTCCATCAAAGCAATCAACTCTTGCTCCGTCATATAGCTTGGTGGAGACGTTTTCCCTTCTTTGACTAGCCCACTAAAGAGCTTCACTTGTTCTCCCTCTTGAAAATTCGGTAATTGTTTTGAGCTATCCCATTTTTTGTAGATAAAGATTTCAAGATAATTTTTCTCAAGAACAACCAAGCCGTTCGTTGTGAAGAACTCATCACCCCATTTCAAATTAACTGTTGTAGTTTGGCCAATGGCATCTTTTGAACAACAAGCAAGGAATCTTCGCACCACGTATTCATAAACTTTCTTTTCGTCGTTATTTGTCAAAGTATCTAGATTTACATAGTTGACTGGATGTATTGCTGGATGTGACTTATCATCTTTGGACCCCTCTCTTGGTGTCTCGTACCCATTTGAAATTAATGAGTCCGCGTAGTTCCCCCATCTTGCATCTTGTTTCTGTTTTTCAAAAGCACTTTTGAAATCCATGGACCTTGGATATTTTTCTGTTTCGGTTCTTGGATATGAGATGAATCCTTTATTATATAGCTTTTCTGCTGCATCCAACGCCTTTTTAGCGGACAATCTGAAATATTTGGCACAATCCTTTTGCAATTCAACAGTTGTCAAGGGCAAAGGACGATAATTTGTTGTTCGCTTGGACTCAACTTTGGTTATTGTACCTGATTCTCCACTCTCGACACACTTCTCATATAAATTTATCACAAATAACCTATCGAAAATATGATTTCGTACCCAATTGAAATTGACTTTTTTTGAGCTCTTCTTGACTTCTACGTCGATATACCAAAACGGTTCGGAAACAAAGTTCTTTACTTTTTTATATCGATCCACCACAAATCCCAATGTTGGGAATTGACAGGTTCCGTAAGAAACAACTTTATCTTTTTCAATAATTTTATTATTTTTCAAACTATCGGTCAATAGTCGGGTGAAACTAGTCCCTACTCGAAAATCAACCTCCATTCTACATGAAACAGCAGCAACTGATTTCATGTCCAATTGAATCGGATTCTTAGCAGCGGCAATGATGTGATTTCTACCCAAGTGAGAAAATCGGCTCCTCCAAGTATTTGTTATTCCTATCCTGTGATTAAATTTCTTTGCAGCATCAAATATCTCTTTGCCTATGTATTCACCTTCTCTATCACAATCAGTCCATATCATCAATTTGTCACACGTACGTGCTTCATTGGCGATATTATCAGAGACATCTTGCTTTAAAGTTTTGTTGATCAATGGAGCATCGAACAATCTTCCAGGATGACATTGGCCCCAGCTATAACCAGATGAAAAATCTAGATTTGTGATATGACCTAATACAGATGTCATAGTGACGTCGCAATTTCCATTTGAATCATCAAATCTGAATTGAAAATCATAATTTTTTATGTACTTGTTTTTTGAGTTTCGGACTTTGACCGTTCTTCCTCCTAATATATGAGCTACTTCTTTTGCTATAGACGGCTTCTCAGCAACACACAAAATTCTCATAGGACATAAATGAGATTGACTTGGAGTCCAATTTCGTTATTTTATGTAAACAAAAAAATTAGTTTACGCGTAAATTATGATCCACATTGCGTTTTTACAATAACCCTAAAATAGGTGATGAGAATTAAGTTTAAAGCGGGTATTTATATCATGTTTGCCTATTGGATCGTGTTTAATAGTAAATTGAATCCAGATTTTTGAAATTCAAGATTTGTTTATGTGCAACACTACATTATAAACTGATGTGATGTATTAGGCGGCTTCTATATTGTTCTCAGAATCTGATAACGCAAAAAAAATAATTCCATGATTCAAACCGATTGGCAACCACAAAGCAAATGTCATCAAATAATAATGGCTTTGATTCTATAAATCTAGCGTCAACAATTCATTCTCGATCTCCAAGAAAACCACTACAGTCCTTGGTACCAGCATCTACCACGGAAGAAGAAGACGATGAATATGAAGATGATATGTTAGAAGAAGAATTTGATCCTGAGGAGTTCATACTTAGCCAAAAAGAAGACACTCTGATTAACAGCCATGAGAAAAGAACAAGAACGCCCAGTATTTTACAAAGTACTCCTTTCTTAGACGATTCCAAATTGATGAAATCATTCGACTCTCATATGGATAGTATATTCAATGATCAAGAGAATTCATACCCTATCAATTTTAGTAACTTACATCTTCAGAATAACAACTCAGCTATTGAATTTTTGTCAGGCAAAATACGTATGATATTTAATGAATTGAGTAAAGACACAAAATTGTACGAGCAATTCCTAAATGATGGAAATCCCAATATAGATAAATTGAGAAATAAGATCTTAGACCATTTCAATCATCTTTCAGAGAGTTACCTATCATTGAATGAATTATATTACAATGATAAAGCATATTCTGAAACATTATTCAAATCTTTCAAATCTTGGGATACACTAAGGTTCAAAATCTTGTCCAAAGTTAAATCGATCAAGAGTGAAAAAAGCAAATATGGGAAAAAGCTAGAGGGCTTGCTTGATCAGTCTAAGGATTTAGATACCGAAATAGCAGAACAAGAGTTGAAATTAAAAAACATGAGGTATAAGAAATTATTGTTGGTCAAGGAAATCGAAGATACAAGTTCAGTTTTGGAAAGTAAAACAGCACGGTATATAAGTACCTTCAGAGATTTAGAGACACAAGGTAAGGAAGCTATGTATTATTTCTTGCAATATAATGGCATCCCTGAAACCGAATTTGACACAGTAATACAAACGGAAAAAGTAGATGTGACGTTTTTGACAAATTATGCTAGCCATAATAATCAAACAGATAAGGTACAGGCTCAATCAGATATTGTACAAAAAGAGTCAAAAAATTCAAACAATCAGCCAAATAACACAACAGGTATAGGAGCTCAGCCTTTCAACCCTGAGAATTTAATCATTCAAAATCACGATACTTCATTGTTGAATCATGAACATGGACCCACTCCATACGAAAAAGGATTTGCTAAAGGAACACAAAATTCTGCCCAACTAAGGCGCAAATTTGAAAACTTATTCAAAAAGATAATAGACTCACTACCTGATAACACATCTCAGAGTCAAGTCTTTACAAAATCCAAAATTGATGATTATTCAAATACTATAAGCGAAAAATTGAATCTAAAACCGATTTTAGATTATCTACAATTAAAGTCAGAAGCCTTGAATGATCTAATAATTCAAACGTCAAGCAAATCTGTGACTTACCACACTTTCAGTGATTGCTGGGACAATGTAATCAAACTATTATCAAAGCAAGAGCAAAAGCTCAATTCCATACTTATAGAATCATTAACTGATCAAGTTAATGAAGAGGTGGTGAAAGTTTTAAATACTACATTGGACCAACTACAAATCTTACTTAGGAATTCACAGCATTTAAAATGTGAGACTAAAGAGGAACTAATTCAAAAAACCAGACTTTTAAATTTGATTGATATTGATATCAATGCTGTCAATCAAGGATTAAACTTGGTGTCAAATAAAAATGCATTCAAAGATAAACTTGGCTTCAAAAACAGTTTTAACAATATTCCATCATTTTCTGAACCCACTAGTCAAGTCCAAAAGGTGAATTCAGGAGAAGTCAAGTCGAATCAGAAGCAAAAGTAAATCGATTGTAAATATTTCAAGTCATTAATATATTAATTTATTAGCTCTAAACTTAGTCTTTTTTTGGAGGTCTTTTTCGAGGTATAAATAAGCTCAGGGTCTTTGCAGGTGGCGGTCTTACAATTCCAGAAGAGGTTGGTCCAATTGAACTTTTTTGCTTCGACGCCATAGAATTCGTTGTAGAAGCCGAGGTTGAGGTTGGAGAAGGCGCGACTGAGCTTGTGGGTCTCGGGGCCATAACTCCCGATCTAGTCGGCGCAGAATTGGTCGATGTAGGTGTTGGTTTAACATCAGAAGTTGAACTTGAAGTGGTTCCATTGGCTTTCTTTCTTATTTCAGCGACAGTCGGTCTATTGGATGTGGCTGGGGGTGCTGCCTGCTTTTTGGGCTGTTTCCTTTTGATAAACACTCCATTAGAGACAACCCTTGGCGATTGAGATGGTGACGCATTGCTTTTTAAATTATTAATAGGTAGTTGAATATTAGATTGAGTGGGTTGGGCTTGAATCGTTTGCGGTTGAATGATTTGGGGTTGAAAGTTGGTTATGTTCTGGAGCTGAGCATTTTGAGATTGTGCGTTTACAAACTGTGGATTTTGGAATTGACTATTGTTGAACTGGTTATTTTGAAATTGCGGGTTTAGGAACTGTTGTTGATTATTTTGCTGATGATTTTGAGGTGGTTTGTTTGGGAGAACGCCTGCTGTGGTTGGGACGATAGGGGCCATTTTTTGCTTCTTCGACGGTCTATTTTCATTCCCATTTGATGGTCTCTTTGTAGTTTGCTCATTCAAAAAACCTGGAAATGCTTTGGTCACACAATTTCTTTCTGTTGCATCATCCAATAATCTTTTCCAAACTTGATTTCGAGACAACGACTCTTTATTACCTAAAATCCACAAGGTTGTTTTAGCTCTGGTTAAAGCAACATTCATTCTTCTAATATCACTCAAAAAACCGACGTTACCAGTAGCGCTTGCTCTTACACAAGACATTATTATGATGTCTTTCTCTTGACCTTGAAAACCATCAACTGTGTTGAAGTCTATCTGGTCAAATATGTATTTACCATATTTTCTAACGAATTTGTTTTTGATAGTTTGTATTTGCTCTTTATAAGGGGAAATCACACCAATTTTACCTTTGATGTCTTTATCAGGCATCAACATGATCAATTTTTCAACTAATTGCAAGGTAACATCGGCTTCTTCTGAATTGTACAATGATCTTGTCAATTCGTTCTTTTCGTGTCTACTCGTAATATCGAAAAATCTATAAGCAGATAGATTCTCTTGATTGTGCCAAGGTCTTGAATTCACATCAAGCATATTCTCACCATCCAACAACTTTGAATCGTAAAATTCTTTACTAGGAAATTTCGAGATCATAGGATGCATTCTATATTGAACATCCAATAAGTAAATCGAGTTTGGATTGTTTTGTTGCATTCTCACGAACAAACTTTGGTCATAACTAAAAGAAGCAGCTGCTTGTGACAAAACGGTGGGAGGTAATTGTTTAGGGTCTCCAACCATGATACACTTTTTACAGCCATACCTTAATGGGATGATAGCAGCCAATTCTGAACATTGACAAGCCTCATCAATTATCACTTGATCAAAATTGATTTGTAGATTAGCCACTAAATCATGCGCCGAACCGGAGAGCGTGGCACATAAAATTTGTGCTTGATTCAAAATTTTTGCTTGAATGTTTCTTTTGTCAATTTCTCTTTGCCTATATTGAATAGAAGCTGCTTCTCTTTGAGCGTCTAACTTGGAAGTCATTTCTTTTCTCTTATAATTCGTTTCACGGAATTCTTTTTCAACCTCTTGTGTTTCTTTATCGCCTAAAGTATTGCTATTCAATTTCTTTCTCAACTCATCTCTTTTTTTGGTTAATTCGTTGAAGGTTTGTCTTATTTGAGGGTCTACACTTGCCATTGTTTGCGTGGTCTGTAATTCCTTATCGACCAACTCTTCCAATGTCAAATCTCTAACAGCAACATTAATAGCGTCACTTCTACCCAACCTTACAACCTTCAATGACATATGCTCACCTTTAGAATCTTTCACCCCGTCTCTCAATCTTAATACCAATTCATCAACTGCAGCATTACTCGGGGCACAAATTAAAATTTTTGGTGTGTTTTCATTTTGAGTTTGTGGTTTTTGACCATTCGGTAACTCAATAATCTTATCTGATCTTTGCTTGGACAATGAGTAACCAACGATTCCTAGAATGGTTTTGGTTTTACCAGTACCAGGGGGACCTTGGATCAACGAAAACCCATCACTTTGATAACTTCCCATAATTGCTTTAGCCTGAGACTTGTTGACATTAAATATCCTTTTCATACAATCAGCCTCTGCATCGTCAACTTCTATTGGTTTATTGGGTGATGCTTTCAAAATTGCTTCATTCAAATCGTACCATTGTAGCCCTCTCAACGAGGTGAATTCTCTTTCCACTGTCACCATTTGCATGACTTTCATACCTAAAATCTCTGATTTTGGCGTTAAGGCAGCCATCATAGGACCAACTGGGTAAACCCTGAATGTGATATCACAGTAATCTTGATTTACATATTTGATTTCTCTAATTTTGGCCAAACAGGTTTTTGCTGACTCCTGCTTCATGAATTTTCTTATTTCTCGTGGTTCATTAAAGGCTTCATTTTTGCAAGACAAAACTATCAAATCTGACTCTGTCAATTTTCTATCTTGTACAATCTGTTTTTTCATTGACGCAAACACATCAAAAAACCCATCTACACTTGTTCTACTACCGATCAATAATTCAAAAGGCTGTTCGTCAATAGTCATTTTGGCAGATTGGATTGCTTGCCAACATTCAAGTAGAAATAGAGGTTCGGTGACCTTGACATATTCTTTGACATCACTGTAAGTGTCTTTGACATTTTGATAAATTGATTTATCTGGTCCAGGGTATTGACTCGTCGAATTGTAGTTCCATCTGAGTATAGTTGAGTATAAAGGTTTCAAGTTCACATTGAGCCTCAATCGTTGTCTTTCTTTCTCGAGCTTTTCTAAATCCATAGCTTTTTTCCTTTGCAAGTATGCAGCATTAATTTCTTGCATATTCTCGTCAACTTGAGTAATCTTTTCTGTCAATCTATTCTTCTTTGCACCTTTGGTAACGAATAAATCGGAAAAATCATTGTCCTCACCTTCATCGCTTTCTTCATCTGATGAGTTATTCTTGGCTTTTCTATGTCGTTCTTTATTCAAAGATCTACCAATACTAACAGGAGGTGGTTGAGAAGGTTTTATCTCTTTATTGGACGAATTGAACCCAGCAGGTCTTGCTGGAGCAGGAGTGTAAATTGATTTTGCAGGTTTAGCCTCATTCCTTTTTTGGACCAAACTTCTTCTCATTTGTTCTAAACTGGATAATGGTTTGGCTTTAGGGAATGGTGCAACTGGTTTCTTGTCAGTTGAATTCATGAAATTTTTCAATGTGCTCTGTCTCATAGATGGAGAAGCTCTTATTTTAGATGAAAGGAATTTGACGTCATCGTTGACATTGCTAGAAACAAATTCAACATCGTCCTCGCCGTCAGACTTTATCTCAATTGGTTGCGGGCTAGATTTCTTTTGATCTTGTTTCTTTGATGCATTGACTTCATCAATTATTTTGTCAACCAAGTCGCTGTTAAACTGCTTAGCTTTTGACAAAATTGCTTGCCTTTGTAATTCTGATAATTTGTTATTATACTTCTTAGCTTTAGCACCATATCTTGCGAATTTATCAATAAATGAATCATCAATAGTGAAATGTTGTTCTACAGCCAAATCAAATCCTTTGAATACTAGATCAACACAAGAATTCAAAAGCGATACATCTCCTAATTTTAGCCAAACTATCATGTACTCAAACCCATTCATGAAAACTTTAAACAATTTTTGCAGAACTTTTTCATCACTCCATTTTTCAATACTATCTATTATTATACGGAAAGAGTCTAATAATAGATGACTTGTATCAAGAGTATCTCTGGTAAATTCAATTAATTCTTCAATATGATACTGGCCAGCCCAAACTAATGTTTTTTCATATATCATAATCAAAAATGACCAGCATCTACTCCATAACTTGACGATTTGTTCGTAAGCAAACTCAACTTGCGGTGACGTCAAGATGGAAGACATTGGGTCAGTCAATGCCTTGATTATATCCATCAAAATTCTAACTGCTTTCGGCGTTGGTTCAAAATGAGCCAAATCAGTCAAAATCTTTAAATTGATATTGATCGATTTCAAGTTTAGTCGTAAGTTCTTATTCAAAGATTCTTGTACAGTTTCAAACCTACCACTACCATCGTATAACTCATTCATGAACTCTATTGCTGATTGGCTCATCAAAGGTGAGAAGATACATGACCATAATGAGTCCAAACATTCGCTGTCTTTCAAGATTTCCTGAATCGCTAGTGGATCACCAAAGCCAAATTTGGCAAAGATTTGTCCCATCAAATTTGTCATTTTATCCATATTTTCATTGTGTTGTTTTTTTGATTCTTGAATATGTTTTTCTTCAGATGAAGATTTGACTGATTGGAATTTGGTTGCATATATAATCAAATTGAATGATTTGACAATTTCTACTGAAAAATCGATATTGGAGTATATTTTCAGGTTGGCTAATGATTCCCAAAACATAGGAAATGTATCAAATGTTGTTGGTTTTTGACTTTTGGATAAAAGATTACTGTTTGTGACTAGAATGGACAAATCATAATTTAACAATTTCATAGTGAGTTTGTTAGCCGTTGAATCACTGTTTGATTTGATTGCAATTTGTATAATTTTGTCAGCTTCAATTTCAATAGCGGCTCGAATATCTCTGAGCGACATCAATTCAATGGCAAACTTTGGATCATTGATATTACTGACATCAATGCTTCCTAAACCGTTTAAAAAAGTCTTGCAACCTAAATCTTGCAATACCGCAGCTCTTTGTGCTCGCATGTCGTTTGATGATATGTGAGAGTTACTAACAGGAGCTTGTTGTCGTAATAAGAATGACCCCATTCGTACGCAAATGTTTTGTCTTTGTTTCAAAGATAATGTGTTCATCAAAGAGTTCATCCAGGAGACCAATTCATCCAAAGTGTAATCACTCATAATACTTTTTTCAATTGAAGCTTCTTGTAGCTGCTTAGGAAACTCTGAATTTGATAGTATACCATCCAACAAGTGAGTGGGTGTAATCGAGGTATAACTCCAGATTGATGGGCCCAATCGCACTAGTAATTTGTCGAAAACTCTTAATAATGCTGGTAACGGTTCCGTAAGATATGACATCAAATAATTCGTTAATAAGATGACGGATGGATAGAATCTCAAATCAAAATTCTGACTCATGACAGCTATATCCTTTGGCTTATTCAACCTTGCAAGAAACCCGTCGTTGTCTATGAAATCTATCAAATCATAAAAATTATTCCAAAATCGTATGCCTCGTTTGTCGGTATAATTTTTTGGTTCTTGGATATAGTACAAATGTACTGAGAATTCAAGTATGAAAGCTTCTTCAATTGTTGATGCATTGTAAACCACGTTTGATTTGCGCAAATTTGAAACCCAATCTCTTGCATAAATGAATTCCTCTGTCGTACCATCAAACAAAAGAAATAATAAGCCAGGTAATAAAATTTGAAATGGATTTGACCTCTTTATAACCTGCAAATATTTGATAATCTTAGTTAGTGTTTGTCTTATTGGTTTGTGTTTTCTTAATAATTCCACACTATTCAAGCACCAATTTAGCACGATCTCGAGCTGTCCTTGGTCAACATCAAAGTTTGAATCCAATTGTGTTTCTATGGTTGATATCTTTGTTTGCAAGATCTCTACTTCGAAATTATTTATGCTATTAATAAAATTGTTGACATTGCTAACACTGATTCGTTTGACAATTAAAAACTTATTTCGTAACTCCGCCTTTGCATTGTTGAAACACCTTAAACAGTCTATACAGTCTAAGCTATGTGACAATGATTGTTTCAAATTGATCAAGGCATTACTTGGACTAAAGGAAAATAAAATTAAACAATAGCTTGCAATTGGATATATGTTTTGATCGCAGAACAAGTGCTTGTTCTGTTTGTTGTTCAGTAGATACCGTAGAGAGCTCTTTAATGCTTTTTCGCTATTAGGATTATTCCCCGCCAGCTCCAAAGACTCTCTAATCAATGTTATCAACTCGTTGTTATTTTCGATTAGATTATTGGGAGTAGTACCTTTACCCAGGTTTTCATTGGAAAGTGACATAATGTCTATACAAAGCTATCAATATATATATATAGAATTATATCAGGCGGTTACACATATATATATAAGATCTCAATAGATCAATATAATATCACGATTAAACTCAAAAGTTGTTTGTGGAAAAAGAATTGATTTTTTTTTTTTTTAATGATTATTTAGTTGTTACAAGATGAGAGAAATTTGAACGCTAGTACTATGTCATGCATTTGAGCGCTAATTAAATTTGTTTGTGTATCAACACCTTTATAGTTTATAATAGAGCAAAGTCCAAGTTCAATTCTTTAGCAACAGTCATCCAGTCTTCACCAGTCAGCCAGCACCTTCTGATGATTTCCAAACCTTTTCTTGCGTTTATGTTACCCATTTCAGCAATTTTAACAAATCTAGTTTCAAAAAATGATCTCGTACTGGCATCTAACGCTTCGCAACCTCCGGTAAAGTAACAAGATACAACACATGTATCGGTAGGAGATTGACTTTCTATGTTATCATTAGCGATTTGTCCTATTTGGTTGGCAAGTTCTTGCACAAGACTCGATTCTCTTGGTATTAATAAAACGCGTCTGTACAAATGGATAATACCTGCAAAACAGAACATTCGGTTCGTATGTCTCAATATTTGATTTTTTTTGATCAATCGCTTCAATTTGTCTGGAGATTCGATACTGTTAATGTTTTCCTTTCTGGTTATCAAATTAAGTATATGCTCGTGGTCAGCTTGGGTAATTTCATCATCTTGATTCAAAAGACTTAGCAAATTCTCTTTTACCTCTAAGGCTTTGATGATATGCTCTTGCGGTAAT
Source organism: Insectozyma corydali (assembly GCA_003706475.3). Lineage (NCBI taxonomy): Eukaryota > Fungi > Ascomycota > Pichiomycetes > Serinales > Debaryomycetaceae > Insectozyma > Insectozyma corydali. The sequence goes on from PPLL03000014.1 coordinate 149,746, forward strand.
GCAAAGCTGGAAGAATTATTTTCGTTCACATATTGATTCGTTTTTCGAATAAGCATGGTGATTTTAGCAAAGTACGATAAAAAACGAATGTCGAATCCCATCAAGTAATCAATCAGGGGTTTCGATTGAGGAAAGTTGTCCAAGTTTTTATGCTCATCATTCACGCTACTCAAGATTGTGACGTTTTCTATGGGCTCGTATTTTTCAGTTTCATCAGTGATCAAGACGTAGTTGTTGGCGTACTTTGTTGCAGAAAATGCTCCAATCACATCAATATAGACAAACCATCGCATTAGGAAGAATGTGATATCCGTTTCATTTCCTTCTTTTTTTAAAGGTAAGGCGGAACGTGCTTTCAAAATCTGTCTTGCTCCAATTGTATGAGCTCGATGTTTGCTAAAATCTTTTGAATCGAATACCTCGTAGACTGATAGTAATAAAGCTGTAGCTAACGCAGCGTTTGAGGTTGCGCTTGATTTATCTTTCAATAATATTAATAGTTCTGTACAAGATCTGGATAATAATTGATCTAGAATGATGTCTGGGGTGTCTTCGGATGAAATTAAGGATGACCTGCATTTTGCTGAGAACGCCAATAATGTACACAATATAGCGGGGTATTCCATTGCCATTTGTGATAGAAGAACTTTAAACGGATTGTTCTGATATATATCGGCTGGGGCTGGCACAAGATGATGGCACGCAACTTGGACCCAGAATTGCATTAAATCCCGATAGAATGGCACATTTAATAACAAGCTTGGTAAAGGCACAAGCAGGGGTGGAATGGAGTAATCAAAAGTTTTCTGGATTTCTTCAATTTCATCAACTTCTTCCACCTCTGAATATCCTGAGGGTTCAAAATTAAATGGATTTAGTAAACTCGAGGCCAGCCTCAAGGGTGAACTGTCGCCATTGAAATTACTAGCTTGTCTAGGGATATATTTTTCGATCTTAGTTATATCCTGAGAATAATCTAGTAGAAATGGATCACTGTCGTCAGTTATTGCAGTGGAGATTTGCAGATTCTCCTTTTTCTTTGAATTTTTCATATAGTTTTTGATAATTAGTGAGTTTTGAAGTTGAAATTCTATCTCTCCGTCTGTAATTTTTTCAATTGCGTCATTGAGGTAATTCATACCAGCTGAGTAATTCTCAGGAAATTTGATACTTTCTGAAGAAACACTGGAACCCGTTGTAAACTTATTTAAATCGACTGAATTTGTACTATTAATAAATGATTCAAAATTCATTTGAGTCAAAGGTGGCGGATTTGGAATATCTGGTTCAATAGTGTCAAGAAGTATTGACGTTCCGTTCGGTGTCATGAAAGTATTTGGACTTTGAATACTTGGCGTTTGACAACTTTGATTGTGCACTCGCTTCTCTTCATCTGCTCGTGGTATCCTTGGAGTTTTAGGATTATTACCAATTACAAATTGTGGGGATGTTAAACTTGACGGTGAAGACGGAGACTTTATTACATCTGTGGGAAACTCCTCTGCAATAAATTGTATTTGATTGTTATCGTAAGTCTTTGAGTTATTTTTCGAGCTCGGTTTCAATTCTATTATACTAGAATTTTGAGATATTTTTGGTACAGAATTTATCTTTCGCCTTTTATTTGTATCTTTATATGGTCTTCCACCCCAGGTTAAAACTATTGAATAGTCGCAAGTTGATTTTGTCTTTGTACAGTAAGAACAAATTGGTTTCTTCTCGTCGCATTTGATTTTCAATCGTTTACAATTATGACATCCGTTTCTACTTCGTTTTATTTTTTTCTTGTTCGTGTTTGTTTCGTCATGAGACATTGGCTTGGTGAGATCAAAGATTAAATTTTGATAACGTTTTCTACTCAGACCAATTTTATTTTTTCTTTTAATATGTATTCTCAAAAATGAGTCGAGTTCAACTTATTATTAAATACTACTCATGAAATAATAAAAGATAGAGTCACTACATTATTTTGTATGTATCACTCATTATCTAATATACCTCCGTTTTTTTTCTCCTTACCTTGTTCTACGTATTTTCTACCAAATAATACAACCAACAACGTCTCATACAATTTGAACAAATAACTAGCCGCTATCAACAAACCCCCACCAATTGTACCTAGTCTGGCTACAAATTGTAAAAAGGGTATTCTTCTTTCTGCGATGATTAATTTGATCGGCTCAAAGTTGTATTTGAAGTAGATTCCTGGTATTCCACTTGGACGCTTGGACACTTCATCCACACGTATTTCCTTGTGATGCTCTGTGATTGAATATTGGTTTGTATCAACTTTCAATCCTAGTTTCTCATATATGGTAGGAACAACTTTAGCATGATATATATACATTTGTAAGTTTTGATCGGTTGTTTTTCCGGTAGCATCTAATGGATTATCTATAAATGGATAAAACTCTCCAAAAGAAAACTCTTGTATGGCATGACTGAAGTTCAATACTTCTAATGGCGCCTTTTTACGATCATAGTATCCAAACCCTTTTCCTGTTATTCTAAATTCTCCCTTGACTTGATTTACTGGTATTGAGCCAAAAATATGACACGCAGGAGCGTTTTCGTTGATTCTAAGACCTTCAGTTTGAAATGTCGCTCTCAAACTTTCCTGCATTACTTCTTCTAAATCAGGAGTGTCGTGGAAATCATTGGGGTTGTTGATTTTGAAACCTTGAGGAATGAAAAACTTACACCCTTCGAAATTCAACAGTTCCCCAGCTAGATATCGATCATGGGTTATATCCTCAACATTTGTATGTATGTATTCACATGGCATGTTTACAATCATGTCAATGTTGATGGTGAGATCCGATTTTATTATATTCTCCACCATGAATTGTCGATCTATGTAACCACCGAGAAATCCACCAATTTCAATCCACAACAATAACAATCCGAGAAAGTACGTTAATATCGTAGAAAACCCTCCCCTTTGTGATCTGACTTGATGTTGCGGATCTACTTTCGGAAATGCATCGAAGGTTTTCACTCGTTTTGAAAAATTATCCATGAATTGAGCGTTCTCAAACGTGTTTTTTTTTCTTGATAACAAATCTTTGGAATGTTAAATCGTCACACAGTTTGAAAGGATGTAGCACCAAAAAATGTGATTGTCCTACTACTCAGGAGTATTGAATTGGCCGTGTGGAGTTTGAAAGAGAAGAACTATTAAAAATGCCCCTCTCACATTTTTTTAAAACTTTGAACGAAGGACAAATTATGAGATATGAAGGTTTAGTAGTGAAGTTTAGGGTGCATCTTTCGCAGCTTTTTTTTTTTTCACTGAACTTATTATCATTTTCACTTGAAATGATTCGGATATAGTATGAAAGAACACGATGAGATGAATGAAGATATAGAGTTTTCCGACGAACTAGACATTCAAGAGCTTCAATCTTGCAAAATGGTATACTCGCACTTGACTATCGATTACAAAACGAAAAAAGGGCGCATAGAAATACCCTTAGTAATTGAAGATGGCAAACTACTTCAAATTCAGCAAGATAATATTGTTCTTGCCTCGAAAGAAGTAAAATACTTGTCTCCGTTAATATTCGAGTTTCAGCTATCTGAAACTTATCCCTATGATAGTCCTCCTAGAATAGATCTACACAACGATTTAATTACCAAACATGAGCTCGATAAGTTAAAGTCCAACATGATTGACATATGGGAGGATTTTAAAGACCAAGTAATATTCAGTTTGATTGACTATTTATACATGCAAACGCAGAATCGCTTAAATGAAATTTTACCGGATATATTAATAGTAGACGACCTTGAATTCAATAAATATATCGAATATGATAGAACATGCAAGAATGACGAATTTGACTCGAAGACATATGCGTGTGATATTTGTCAATGCGATTTCAAAGGGTCTAAATGCGTACAATTCGATAAATGCAATCATGTATTCTGTTTGAATTGTTGTAAAGAATATTTCAATAGTTGCGTAATTCAAGGTGACATAGACAAAATTCATTGTCCTGATTATCAATGCACTAAAGACTATCTACATAAAAAGCAAGAGTTTATGGAGTTAGAGAGTTGGAAATATGGAGATTTGAAAGTTCGGGATATAATAAATGTATTACTAACTCCAGTCGTCACTATTGAAAAGATGCATAATATTCTAAACGACCCGGAATTGATCAATCGATACTTGAAATTGTTCAAAAAACAACAGTACGAGTTGATCTCAAAGGTCCTACCTAATAGACTTGTACGGTGTCCTGGGTTAAATTGCGAGGAGATCATATTTAGAGAAGACTTAAATGAGAGATTGGTCGTATGTCAAGCTTGTAAATATGCATTTTGCTACGATTGTAGAAACTCATACCATACGCGGTTCAAATTGTGTCAAAAGGCTAGTGAGAATGTCAAATATTCAGGAATCTCTACTGAGGATTTGGAAAATTATAAACTATATGCATCGGACTCCCACGAGAAGCACATATTAAATGCAAAATACGGGAGAAACTGTATTGCCAAAGCCATTAACGAATACGAGATGGATAAGTTGTTCGAAGCAATGCTCAAAGAAAGTATAGATGTCAAACAATGTCCCGGATGTGAAACAGTTATTGAAAAGTCCGAAGGATGCAATAGAATGAAGTGTATTAAATGTGGTGTCTTTTTTTGTTTCCATTGTGGTGAAACTATTGGAAGTGACTATAGTCATTTTAGTGATCCACATTCTCCGTGCTATAAGTTATTATTTTTTGGGATGGTTATAGAGGGCGATTAGTAGACAATATTCAAGAATTCATCTCCATTATTTATGGCTTCTTATGTGGGCGGCCATATCTGTAGCATTCTCTATACAATCTTCTTCTTCTAAATTCATAAATGATATCAGAATGAATCACATCTTTCATATTATCATAGATCCAGCCTTGTTCTTCATTTTGTTTTAAAATAAATAAATCAGGATTCAAACATCTTTCCTTGATGAACTTGTTTGGATCAACATCTAGAATCCATTTATTCACCAAACCAAAATCAAAATTCCAATCATTTGGTGGTAAAACTTTCGACAAATGATCCACACCAGGTGGCCTCTTTCCAGATAATCTCGATTTATTATTTCGATCATAGATTGTTGTTGAGTATCTATAGAACGACCATTTGTGCTTCAATATACTCTTTATTTGTAATTCATAAACTTCGACAACTCGCATTTCAGGAGAGTCGTCCACAATGATATCGGATCTATCAAATTGCTTAATTTCCTTTTCTGTATCTTGAACAACGACTGGTGGAGGAGTTGGTTTCTTATTCAATAAAGCCCTAGATTTTCTGGCCTTGCTCATATCCAACAAGTACTTTTTGCATCTTGGGTGGCATAAAATCAATCCAATCCAACCAGTTTGTATGAATATAGGTCTCCACGGTATGAACTGACCAAAGAATAAGGTACCAAAACTTGCTACAATGACGCCATAAAAAATAAAAGTTGATAATCTTTCATCTTTGAATCCAGCAGTTTCATAGTAAAATTTCTCACCATGATCAATACCCTTCAAAATATCGGTAGTTAAATTTTGAAAGTCTCGAAGATTTATCAATAAAGCTAGTTGGGACTTTCTATGCTTTGCAGTCTCGTTTTTTGACTCGATATTATCAGTGGCTGTTGTTTCAGTTGGTGATTGCGATTTCAATGTGTTTGATTCTGAAAATTCTTCCAGTATAGAATAAGTGGACGACGCCACATCGACGTCGGCGCGTAAATAGTCTTCATCAACCATATCCTCAATTATACTTGTTTCAGGGGTGTCGAAAAGAAAGTTGAAAAAGGATTGACCTCTTTTTTTAATTTTGATCAAATCAGGTCTCCTTGGAGGATGTCTATAAACAAAACCTGGTATCAATATGCCAAATAGGATGAAAAGTAATGGTAATGCTAGGACCAAATGAGGCCATAAACACACTGCAGTGTATAAAACCAAAACACATAAAGTTTTTGTTGGTTGTTTCCACGATATGATACTTATCAAAAGATATTGTATAGCAAAAAAATTTGTCATTTTCGAAGCTAATTTCTTAACATTGGAGACCAATAACGTGATTGATAAGCCTGGTCGTTTATTTCTTTCGGGATCGCTTAGTCTTTTTTCAAATAATTCACGTTCTGGTATATCCTGTGGTAAGGTTGATTTCAACAATCTTTCAATCATACGATCGGTGAAATGGGTGCTTTTTCTATTAGATGACTGACTTTCTTCTGCTGATTCCGCCATTGATTCGATATGAGCAATTTCCTCATCGGTAAGATCAATTGAATTTTTACGTCCACTATACTTATCTAGACCCATTTCTAATATTGTAGAGGCTGTATTTATGGCAATTGCTCGTTTGCTGCTGGGCTTTTTGTCGGCAATATTATTGCCTTTAATAACAGCTTGATTCAATATATTGAGTGCATAATCTTTATAAGTTGCAGATGAGGACGTTGATGATGGTGGAGAATGCTGATTGGACTCCATACTAATAATGATTGTATCAATAGTATTATATTTTTTTTTTTTGATTTCTGTGGGGATTTTTCAGCACATGACAAAAGTAAACTATTACTGTTATATACATTGAGTTACACAAGTCAGCGTTTATAGAAAAAACTACAGAATTTGCGAGCATCCTGAATCGTTTCCATTATGTATATTCAAAGACAGAATCATGTCATTTGAAATAAATTAAATTTCAAATTTACAAGGATGGGAAGTTTTTGTCATTGACTTCTGGTTTAGCTTGAGATTTTCCACCTCTGAAACCACCTCTTTTAGTAGCACCACCTCTAGCGTTACCTCTTCCACCTCTGAAACCTCCTCTTGGGGCTTTGTTGAATGATGGAGCTTGTTCATCAGCAAATGAAGCATCAATATCTAAAAATTTTTTCTCTTTGGCTTGTTTAGATTTAGATTTTTTTGAAGCGGTTGAAGCAAAGAAGATTTCTTCTTGTTTTTCAATCTTTTCTTCAGATTTCCATTTTTGTTCAGCACCTTCATTAGCTTGTCTAATTTTTTTGGCACCATCTAATTCTTGTTGTCTTTGTTGTTGTTCAGCCAAGTATTCTTGGAATGATTTTTTTGGAGTTGTGTCAACTGGCTCTTCTTCAGCTTCAGCTTCCAAGTCATGAGCAGCATCTTCAGTACCTTCGACTTCACCTTCCAATTCTCTTTTGTCACCTTCACCCCAACCTTGTTTCAATTTCTTTTTAGAATCGGTTTTACCAGATCTTGAATGACGGTCGAAAGGTTTTTTTTGATGCTTGGTGGCGGTCGATTGAGGACCTGAAATATCTTTGTTGTTGTTTTTGTTTTTCAAAGCAGCTTCATTACCAGTGGATGGAGATTTATTTTTTTTGGCTCTAGCTGGGTCGGCTGAAGGTGGAGCAGTGTCGGATTTCTTAGAAGAAGTGTTTTTTTTGACGACTTCTCTAACTGGAGCAACTGGTCCGACATCTTCCTCGACATCATTACCTAATAAGTCGTATAAGTTCTAAAACATTGCGTTAGTATCAAATATTGGAAATGAATTTCATGACTATCAAGAGTGAAAAATTTGTTTTAGTCTCACACGATTTCAGTTGCTAAAAATTTCAATCTGCGAATAATGGTACATGAGTTGACGAGTAAAAGCAAAGGGTAAAACCTTGATCAATTGTTCAGAACAGGCAATGTATTTTTCTCAAATTTGAAATCTTTCAAAGTGAACTTGAATCATGATTGAAATACCAATGTGAAAAAAGGACTGAACATTATTCGACTCTTTGATAAAACCATTGCCATCTTAATTCAATTGATTTGGAAAATGGACTCTAAAATTGAGGATATGACACATACTTTATTTTGGAATGACATTTTTAGTTAAATTTGTCTTCTCTTGTCGACTATTTCCCGTAATTTAAAGATTTGGATTTAAAAAATGAAAAAATGTTGATAATTTTTTTTTCGTTCGAATTGAATTTTTTTTTAGTGTATAACAGTTAAGTTTCAGTTTTGTGTAGTATTTCACATTATACAGGCTCACACTATTCAATGACATTTTTCCATACCACAATTGTCACCGCTATATTGTTTTTCTTACGTTAATTATATACAGGCACATTACACATTATATTACCCGGATCTATCATTTAATACATTAGATATACTTAGTATATTACTACATACCCCATGCTTATACCATCTTTATTGTTTTGCATGGATGAACTCTTCTCCTACTCTTGTAAGAAAAGTCTTTATTGCGATCCTCAAATCACTTGATAGACTCTTTGAAAATAACTTTAATGTGAGTTTATACATGTTTGGACTATAAGTTTTGAAATCGTCATCATCTAATTCAATGTAACCTTCGTATATCTCTATGATAACTGGCTTCCAAGTACTTATATTTCTCTGTTGATTGGTTTCGTCAAATTCACAATAACCCTCTGTTATGGTATTACTTAAGGGTATAATATAATTCATCACGTCTTGTTTGTCACTTGGTGAAGTTTTATCATCATCGCAATACATTCTAAACATTATATTGATGAACACTGCTGAAGAGCTTGATTCTTGTTTCAATAAATTGGGTAATCTTTCAATCACACCTCCATTCCACAACCTCACTCTTAGATCATAATCATCATTAAATTTTTTTGCAAATGTATAACTTTTGTGTAGTAACTTTGCCATTTTTAATAAATGTTCATAAGATACATTTTCATAAAACAAATCATTCTCAAATAACTCAGATAAGGTTTGAATTAATAATAATTGTAGTACACTTTTCACCACGATGGAGGATTTTTCTCGTGCCTTTCTTAATCTTACTTCTGCCTCGTCCACAACTGATTGCTCTTCCATGATGTCACTATCGTCACCTCCTATGTCTCCGCCTTGGTTCTTGTACTCCTTTTTATCATTCAATGGATCAGCAGTGAATAATTCTTGAGCAGTAGTCAAGTCGAATAAATTTTTAAACTCCTTGGTTATCTCCTCCCAATGGTCATCATTGAAGCTTGAAGAATTTTCAATTAATAAAGTAGACAAACATTCTCTACCAATTCTAGCAATAGTGTCATTTTCCTGACAAATACTTGACGTTATCAATTTCAAATATTCAGGCAATAAATGATTCAACGCATTGAAATAGTGGGAGAACAATTTGATCATGTTTTTTAAAGCTTGTATCAAGGTGGTGGATAACCAAACAGAAGTTTTGTCATTTAAATCGTCCAATCCAATCACCCAATGAGTTGATAGTATATTAAAGATTGGGAATAACAATTTGTGACAAATTAGATCCCAGAATTCAACTTCGAAATATTCCCCATATTTCATCAAAACGTCAAATAAGCTTTTCAAGGCTCTGGATCTAACTTCCAATTCCTCACCAGTCATTATTATATCATGAAATCCGAATAAAACTGGGAACCATAATTTCAACAAATGCTCTTTTTTCTCCTCTTGTTGAATTGGCTCATCTTCATTCAAGAAGCTATATTGGGCAATCTCATGAATTAATCTAGATAAAACATCTAGTGATAGTAAACTTACTCTTTGAAATCTTTCATTTTTGGCCAATTCAGTAAAACAAACCACCAAGTCTGAAAATGAGTCTTGACTCCTGACTTCTTCGATATATTCCTTGTTTATCCATTTTGCCATTTTGTAAGACTTCATCACCAACAGCTCCTTGTTTTCTTTGGCGGCTGCCGAGCAAACCCCAAATATGGTTTTCCAACCTGACTTGATCTTACTTGCTCTTGCAAGTATCATGTTATCAATACATTCAAGAACCATATCTTTAACTTCCAATGAATGATTATTAACAATGATATATTCAAATGGTTTCAAAAATTCTTTTTGAAATTTAAAATGTGACAACTCGTCAATTTCTAAAAACCTCATGGATAATTGTCTTAACGAGTCCAATGCAAAAAAAGAAATTGCAGGATTGGTATCCACACCAATGGAGTTGAATGTTTCATTCATGATAGACCAGATATGAGACCACTCCAATCTGATACGACTCATATTATAATAACAAATGTCGACAACTTTTTGTATAGAATACGTTCTTGGATTCGAGCTTTGTCCCGAAGAGTCTATTTCCTCTTTTGCTACTTCGGATAATGCCTTGACAAAATCAATAATGCTTTTCCCCGATAAGTTTGCACTATTGGTGAACACTTTATCAATGGCAACTTCCAATTCTGTCTTTGTCAATAATTTAGCAACAACGGGGGTCAAATGTTGGTTATGATATTTATTCGCTGCTGATTGAGCGGGAGTTTGTGATGAAAATGAACTAAAGAAGCTACCACTCGTTCTTGATGTATCGACAGAGTTTTTAGTAACTAATTTTGCATTCACAACATCGGGTATGGAGTCTTGGTCCACTCCTTTAGCAATTAGTTTAAGTCTTTCTAACTGAGATATTGAAGTCAAAACTTGCAACCAAGCCGCTGTATTTAAATGATTGCCTTCGCTCACTGCAATATCCAACATTATAAAAATGGCATCCACATTTTTTGGCTTCATTTCTTCATAGTTATTTAAATTTTGAAATTGAACCAAGGCTCCTATAAATGAGGTTCTTGCATAATCGATGTCAAACATACATGCAATTCGAATAGATAATTTGATTCCTTCTAAGCACGCTTTTGTCACTACTTCATCATCGTATTCTTTAAAAGGAGGAGTCAAACCTGCTAGAATTGACATCCACAACGTATCAAATATTGATTTCACGTGTAATACACTCGATGCAGGGTAAAATATTTCATTCAGATTGTCAGATTTCAATTTCTTACCCAAATTTCTCACCAATTTTTCCGTCTTGGTGGCCATCTCTTTAGATGCATGGATATAAGCTTCTCTGTTCAAATCACGGCCACCAAAGAACCCAACAGTTTGTCCTCCAGTGATGTTCAAATCACCAGCTAATAAAGCTGCATGTTGCTCTGATTTTAATTTTATTTCGTTGTTTTGAATTTCTTCATAAATTTTCTCGAGTAAGTCTCTGGGCAAATCATTGCCATCGTCGAGTCCTTTATTATTGGCAATGAAACTTTCAACACTCATTTTATTTTTGATATGAGACGAATGTAAATCGGTATTTAATAAAATAACCGAATATGCAAGCAAATACGGCGTGTCAGCATTATTGAAAATGTTTGGATTGCCTAGCACATATCTTTCGGCAAATTTCAATAAATATCGATCTATCTTCTGCCCTTCTCCTGGTAATCTAAATGCCTGTAAGAATTTTCTCAATGCTTCCACGAAAGTGGTATCTTTGAATTCCATTTCATCCACAAACGCATGCATTATTGCAATATTTTTTTCATCACCTTCTCCTAAGTATTCTCCAATGACCGCTTTATCAAGCCCATCAGTGACAAGTAGGAAATGGCCAATATCCTTTGGCTCATCAGAAGGAATAAACCCTTTGCTGATGAAAAATGCAATTCCTTTTTTAGCCTTTTGATTAAACGATTTTATTCCTTCAAGTAAGATTTTTTTTCTCTGTTTCTGATTTTCAAATTGATCAAAGTCAGATTCATTGACTGGAGTTTTGCTACCGTCATCTATAAATGAGGCGCTTCTAGAATTAGTTAATGAGTTTGTGTTTGAATTCGACCGATCTCTATTCAAAGACAAACTAGATCCATTCAAGTCTGATTTTATCAGTGTCTTCAACCCCTTTTGGGCCCATGAATGCAATGAACGTAAAAATGCAACTGAGCATCCAATTGAAGTTATCTTCAAGGCATATTCCAAGGGGAATTGACTATAAATTTCCGGTTCAGGTGGTTTGGATGACATGGTGCTACTTGTTAAGTTGGAGATTTTGTTGATATCATATACCGAGATTTCATTTCGTTTGTTTTCGAAAAATGCTAATTTTTGTTGTGATGTCACGTCGACTCTTTGCAACGATATTCGCGTAAGATAGTCAATGATTTTTTCACAAATGTTTGTCAGATTACTATCACAATCGTAATTCAAATAGAATTCAATGATGCACCTTGAATCATTGCACAATCGTTCAATGATAGATAAGAGATATCTCTTTTGATGCGGACTGGAAGTTTTCATTTCTGCAACGGGGAAATAGATTTCATCCCAAAACACTGGTATTTCCCTTTTGAATTCATTCCTTAAATTTGATATTATCAACCAAAAAATTTCTAATGATAGTTCAAACACTGGTGCTAATGCAGATGCCGCGTTTTTTGATAAAACTAAGTTGATATATGGCCTTACTGCATTGATTAATCGAGTTTGTTGATTGTTTGAGCCAGCGGATAATAAAACAACGTCGTGACTGAGAAATATTTCTATATGTTCTCTTAAGATTGTGTGAATTAAATGCAATGATAATAATTTGGATCGAACCGAGTGCGATTTCATATCAATTGTAGTTGAGTCCAACGATTTAATTGACAACTTGCACAATGCGCGGAACACCAAAAATGCATCTTTGACAGCCAAATCCTCGTCATTTTCATCAGCATAGCTAGCTTCGTTGACTCTCTCGTTATCATGCAAATTGTCATTCAAATTTTCCAATCTCTTGAGAGTCAATTTCTCACTTGATTGGTTTGTGGGTAAGTCAATTTCATCAACCGAGTGCAGTGAGGATAATTTTGATTTGCTTTTCAATTTCATTGGTTCTTCTACACGTTGGAAAATTGCACCTATGACCTGTGTCAATATACCTTGAGCAACGGCTTGATTTCGTGAGTTCAATGAAAAAATAAACACATTATAAATTTGCCTTACTGCTTGTAGTAAAGATGCACCATGACATGGCATTAGCAAAATACTATGCATCAATGCTCTAAGAACCTGTAGTTCCACCTCTGGATCGGTGCCTTCTCCATCGAAACAATTTGAAATGACATCAACTGAACTATCAGTCAATTGGATCTCCTGGACTGAATCATCAAATTGAGCATAATCAAACAACTTCGCAAATAGGTCTATGGCTTTGATTTTTAAATCTATGCTAGAAGTCTCACAACATGCTTTCAAAGCTTCGAATATGACATTTGGATTCCTATCATCGGGATTATTCAATGAGTCCAATGCTTTTTGTATTGCAGTTTTGAGCTTTTCATTCTTCTTTGCTTCTTTGCTCGTTGAAATTGTTTCAAATGTTTTTTTAAAAAGTTGTGCATTGTCAACAGTGGCTGATGCTGAAGAGATGGAAAACGTAGAGTGATTACGTGTATGACGTGGTGTTGTGGGTTGATTTTGTAAAGATTCGGTATCGGTGGTTGAAATTGTAGGCACAGCCGGCACAGTCTCATTCCCATTACTTGATAAGTCCTCCCTCACTTCTTCTGGAATGTCTGATTCTCCAGGTGGACTCGATATACTTCTCCTACGGCTGGACTCTGTATCGTTGTGATTCATATCCTGATCCAATTGTTTTTCTCCTTCATTATTTGAGTCATTTTGTAGATTATTATTCGGAGACTCTTCTGTATCTGTCATCACTGATGAATTTACTGATATCTTTTGATCGGTTGTTGTCTTTTTGTCCACAAAGAAAAACAGAGAAAAGAGAAAAAAAAAAGATTCAACATTTCAAATGTAATACTTATATTCAAAATTAGATCTAAAATTCACTTAACGCTACTGAAGTGGCTTGGAAATCATCATGAGAGATGGATACACTCACACTTTTAACACCGGCTTTTTTTGATGCCTTTTCAGCTTCACCGTGCAATGTAACATTTGGCTTTCCCGTTGAATCTCTAATAATTTCAATATCGATCAAACTGGCACCAGCGCCTTTGGATTCAACACCCAAAGCTTTAAACACAGCTTCTTTTGCAGACCAAGTACCTGTAAATGAAGCTTGTGGGTTTGATGAGTTTTGACAATGTTTGATTTCTTCTTTAGTGAAATTTCTCTCGATGAAAGTCTCATTATCGATATTCAACTCTGATAATAATTCAACGTCAACACCTACACCTTTTGAAGATTTGTTCAATTCAGATAATGCTTTTGCGGTTGACTTTGCGACTTCACCAACGTAAGTTTTTGAAGATTGGATATTTTTCTTGTTGAAGATCAAATCGTGATTTCTCGATTCTTCAACTCTAGCTAATGGATCCAAGTAGACTGGTTGTTCCAACTCCTCAACGTATGGTGGTTTGTCTTTAGCAACAAACATTGTGTTTCTTGTGATGGCATTATGCATGTATCTATAAGTTTTCTTATTTCTAGCAGCAACTTTTTCAACGTATGATTCATAAGTTTGTTTATCCAACACTGAGTACAAGTAATCTGGATGAACAACAATAGCTTGAGCACCTTTTTGACCAAAGCCAAATGAAGTAACTGAAACAGCTTTGATACCATCGGTTTGGATTGATCTAGAAGGATATAATACATATTCATACTGTTCCAATACTTTATCGACATTATCGGCATTTCTGTTACCTGGAACAATACCGGATCCTAAGATTTGAATAGCACCATTCAACATCCAGGCACCAGCAGCACCTTTTGGATGACCAGTCAAGTATTTTTGGAAAACACCAAAGACTGGGTTACCTTCTGATCTACCTAAATGTTGCATCATTGAGTTGATAGTAGCCGATTCGTTCTTATCATTGGCGACGGTGGAAGTACCGTGGAAAGAAGCAACACCAATATCATCAATGGTCAAGTTGAAAGTTGCCAAAGCTCCTCTCAATGGAGAGATTCTTGGGTCTGATTTGTAGAATGAATTACCCCATTGTTTCTTTGCTTCAGTGATTTGTGATTTGGATTCACGATAGATTTCCTCAGTTCTCTCTTTTAAGAACTCCGTCATGGAGAAATCTTTACCAAATTCTTCTTTGGCTAATTCCGCTTCATCTTGTAAGTAAGTAATTTCAGAAACTTCCCAATCCTTAATTTGTTGTAATCTCTTCTCAAGTTGTCTTTTTCTGTATTTGATGTTCAATAATGGAGATGGGTATTTCAAGTCACCATGATGTTCTCTAGCAGTAGTCAAAATACCTTTACCTGGAGCGGGGACCGATCTACCGATTTTATCAGTTGCAGTAGCTGTCATTGCTAAGATTGCATGAATTGGTACTCCCATCTTAATAGCCAAATCAGCAGTCATAATGACTTGAATACCTGAACCTTGAGCTTCCATGAACCCGTTTCTGGTAGTTGTTGTTGGTCTTGACATTTCTTTTGGTGTTCTACCGTGATTGAACTCATTTATAGCGTTTGAAGTAGCATTCATGTTGGCGAACTCGTATGATCCTTCTTCTTGGAAATCATCGTAACCACCAACTAACACAACTTTGGCTTTACCAGATAAAATTGTTTCGATACCAATATCTACTGATTCAACAGCGGTGGCACACGCACCAACTGGGGTTTTGATAGGACCTGATGATGATAACAATAACATATTGACCCAAGCAGCCATGGTATTAATGAATGATTCTTGAAGAATATCATTTTGTACTGGTTTATCAGCGTATCTATCCTTGAACATTCCTCTTAAGGCCGAAACACCACCCATACCTGAACCAGAACAATTACCAACTTCGGAGACATGAACGTATTTGTAAAATTCATAAGGATCAGTGATACCAGCGGATAACAATGCTTCAATGGTGGCAACCAATACGTATAAGGTAATTGGATCGACTTGGCTAATAGTATCTTCTGGAATACCATAAGTTTTTGCATTCCAACCAGTTGGAATTTGACCAGCGACTAATCTGTCAAATCTCAAAGCTTTCGGAATAAACAAAGTAGCACCTTGTAACAATTTAACGGTATATTCTCCACTGTCTTCGATTTCAAAGATTTCACAATAATCTCCGTGTTCGTGTTTGTAATGTTCAGCAGTTTCTTTTGAACATTCAAATGGTTCCAAATCGTGTTGAATGACAACTTCTTGAATCATTTTTTTGTTTTTTGGGTCGTATCCTTGGAACAACTCTGGTTCAATCAATCTAATACCTGAATGGTCTAATATCTCTTCTTCGTATTTGGATTTGATTTCCTTATCATCGACTGGAGTTTGGGTTTTAGCGTCAATCCAACCGGAGTATGATTTACCTTTCAAATTACCATTGTGATACTTGATTAAACCCATGATCCATGCCATTTCAATAGCACCTTCCAAAGAGAATTCTCCAAATGCTTCCATTTCCCATCTGGTTCTTGAATTACCCCATGGACCAACTTCAGCAAATCCAGTGACAACCACAATGTTTTCCAAGTCTAACATATTTTCCAATTCTGGAGTACCAGTGGCTTTGAGTTGTTCGTAAGTTTTCAAATTTGGGAATTCAAACTTCATATTTGCTCTTGATTGAACTTGAACTGGGTTGTAATTGGAGTCTACATTATCACCATTAATGACTTTTTGTTCAATTGAAGATTCAATAGAAACAGCTCTTCTAATGTCGGCGGTTTCGGTCAAATCAGTTCTCAATTTCGAGGTGAATTCTTTCAAATTCTCAATAAATTGTAAACCACCATTCAAATCAGCCATGATTGGTTCTTCTTGACATAATTGAACGATTGATGGAGTTAACAAACCAAGAATGTTAAATGCCATTTCCTTTTGGGAGAAAGTACGAACACCCAATTTTTCAATACCTTCAGCAATGATATTGTTTGCACTCATTAATCCAGTACCTCTGGTCCAGCCAATGATTGCACCACAAATGGTTAATTTAGTCGCCCAATCTTCCGAGTACCATCTGTTGAATAAAGTTTCTAATGAGATTTTAGACTCGGAGTATAACCCATCGAATCCAAATGTACCATGATTTGGTGATAATGGTAAGATACATTGTGCTGGTCTGGTATCAGTTTGTTTTTTGGCTTTAACAGCACCCAATAATCTTAATAAGTTAGTCAACATGATTCTATGAGCAAATTCAGATTTAGAATCAATGTTATCGATACCATTACCGTTTTCAGGGATGGCTGCAAATGGAATAATGACATCCAAATCCCAGCCTAAACCACCCTTCTTAACATCTTTGTAAATGTAATCAACCAATGAGTCGACATCTTGTTTAGATCCTTGGTTGAATGGAACAACCACTAATGTAGATCCGGAGGCACCGTATCTAGCATACATATTTTGGTAAAATTCAGTAACTTTCTTGGAGAATCTCGAAGTAGTGACAATAACTTTTGCACCACCACTGATTAAACCTTGTAAGATTTCAGCACCAATGGAACCAGCACCAGCACCAGTGACCAAAACGTATTTATCAGCAAACGATAATCCATTTATGGCGGCAGATTCTAAACCATCCAAATAGATTGAAGACAATTTACGGTTATATTCCCAACCGTTCTTAGATTTCTTTTGCAAATGTAAGAATGGAATAGTTTGGTTTGGAATAGTAGATGACACTGGTTGCAAGATGGATGTTCTATCTGGTAATGAAGCAATTTCATCGTCATCATTGTCTGAAGCAGTGGACAATTCGTCATCTTCAGTTGGAGTGTTTGTACCAGTTGGGGCTTGTAAGATATCCTTTGTCAATTGTTGAGTCTCAATCTCATGCGACGATTCGACAACCTTCAACAATTGATCGTAAACTTTTTGTAATTCCAATTTTGAATCTTTGGAAGCTTGTTTTGAAATTGCCTTGTAAACTCTAGACAAATCTTCATGGATAGTTTGTTGTTCAATCTTGGTCATGTCACCACCTTGAGCCATTTCATAGACGTATTGTTCAAATTTTCTAACTGAATCTTTATTAGCTTCTTCATATACAATGTCACCTTTTTTACCAACAGTTGTTTTTGGACCAGTAATTCTTGAAACGTCTTTATAAACTGGATTTTCGTTGATGACTTGTTTACAATTTTCAATCAATTGTAATCCCAATTTTTTAGCCAATTTATAGGTTTCTCCTTTATATTCAGGACAATGGTCAATATGGTACTGCATGAATTTAATGAGGGTTGGGTTTGATCTATTCATAATTTGGATACATTGATTGATAGTTTCACGATCTACCGAGGTTAATTTGCCAAAAATGATGTCGAACCACATGGATAAAACATCCTGACGAGCCCAATTCCAATAAGAGTCGTAGGTTCTTGATTTCAATTCTGAAAATGTTGGTTGGATACCCTTTGCGTAAAACTCGCCGTGTTCAGCTTCCCATAAGTCCAATTCTTGTTGTAATACTTTAGTTGCTTCTTTTTCTTTTATGAAAGATTTAGCCCCTTTGTTAAGATCAACTTGTAAGTATCTTGCCAATACTTCCAATTGTTGTTTTGCCAATTTTTTATTTTCAGCAGTCAATGCGTCCAATGCAGCACTATCAACAACAGCACCGCCTCCATTACCACCTGAAGAAGATTGGGATGCTGAAGATAATGAAATGCCTGCTTGAGTAGCGTATTTCTGAGCCATTGTATCCAAAAAGGTTTTAGCTTCTGCTTCTGAGCCTAATCTATTAGCTGGCTCATTTGTCAAACAAATCAACAATACTGAATCTTGTCTACCTGATCCCAAACCAAATCTAGATTCTAAATATTTTCTAGCATTTGTGATAGAGAACCCACCGGGCATTTTGGAAGACATCAATCTGGAGATCAAAGACGTGGAGGTTTTTCCTAATGAGCCATTGAATGTATCCTGGAACAGTTCAGCTAATTCTTCCAAAGGTGTTTCTTCTGGTTTTTCAGGAGTTGAACCAAACTCTTTACCCAAATCACCCAAGATTTCATTTTGCACTGTTGATTTACCATTGACCAAGTCTTTAATTGCCTTTGACATGGGTACTGATTCCAAAGGTTTTTTCAATTTCTGTGACACCAATACGTGAATTAACAATGATGCTTTAACAGGTTCATCTGGGATTGATTCGACTGGACCACTAGCTGCAGCGGGTGGTGGTGGTGGTGCAGCAGCAGCAGCAGCTGGAGATGCTTGAGCTGGAGCAGATTCAATCGTTTCCTCTTTCTTTGTTTCTTTTGGAGCCAAATCAGCTGGATCAGGGGTATAATAAATTTCCTTTGCATCTTTGGAGTAACACAAGACTTGACGGTGTAAGGACAATGCAGCGTCGTAGGATTCGTATTTAGCTTTGATGGTTCTAGAAGCCATACCTGCCAAAGTAGGAGAAGGACCGATTTCAACTACTCTTTCAGTATTGTGTTGTTTCAAAAACACATCCTGAGTTTCAATCCATCTAACGGGAGAAGCGAATTGATAAGCTAACAATTCAGTTAACAAAGTGTGGGATAATTCTTGTTCAATTTCTGGCTTCATAATTGATGGTATGAAATAGATAAATGAAGATGGAAATCTGAAAAGATGGAAGAAAATGGGTAAAAGTTAAATAAATACATGATTTTTACCAACGGTTTAAAAAGTGTATTTTTATTGACCCAAAAAAAAAAAAATAATAATAATAATAATAAAATTTAACTGTAGAGATTTGATGAGTATAAAACTCCGAAACTGTTAGTATGGAGTATGTGGACTTTCTTTCTTTACGATATCGTTCAAATGCAGAATATATGTAAATGGAGTCTACACAGTGTTAATAGCATATATCACTTGTATATAAAATTACTAGTATGTCTAGTGTTATTGTCTCCCAACAGAAAGATCCAACAAAAGATAAATGGATAGATTCAAATGAAACACAAAATTATTTATTTACTGTTGAGATTGAAAAAATTGAAAATCAGTATGTCGTAAAACACTAATACGACACTTGAACAAAAAACAAATTGCGACACTCGTTATTCATGTTTATTCAACTTTTGAAACACCAAAATTAATTTTCCAATTTTTAACCACATTTTTCTTTATATTTAATACACACCTATATTTACATACATACTAATAATTGTAGGACTCCAACCAAAGCTTAATGCCTTCTCATTTACCCTGATGATATTCGGTTATTTTCAGTCTAAAATGGTCTAAGAGAACACTTTTGCAATTTGGAAAATCAAACTAGATCATCTCCACCCTGAAATTTTTTTTTGTTTATATTTTCAAATATGGTAAAATTTTAGGACTATTTCAAATGATCTACAACCTTATATTAATGTATTTACAATTCTTTCAAAGTATAGCTCAAATCCTTCTCGATATATAACCGTTTTGTCACATTCAAAAATGTATTTCTTACAATCATATTTGAATTCTATCCATCTCAAATTAGCCAATTTTCGATTGAATTCTAGTATAAAATCGGAAAATTTCAATCTATTTATGTTTGTTAATTCGCTATCCCATAATTCTTTTGATATTAAACAATTGTTATTATTACTTGTATGTATTGGTTCAATGATTTCAATTGAAAGGAATTGGAGATTTTGATTCAAATATGGTAAGAGCTCAAGTAGATCTTTTTCCAATACTTGTATTTGCAAGAATTTGACTTGTTTGAAACACAGCAAGTATTTCAATGTTTGAAACAGTATGAACTGGTTCAACTGTAACGTTTGTAAGTTCTTAGGAATGGAGGGTAAGATATAATCCAAGTTCAACACTGATGATGTGATCTTGAGGTGTTTTAAGTTTATCAATGTCGCTATGAATTTGACCAATTTGTAATCTTCAGATTCAGTCAAAAGTTCAAACGTCTCGAGTTGATTCAATTTTAAATTCAATAGATAATCCATCTCATAATTGCAATTATCAATGATCAAATGCCTCAAGGTTGAATTTATGGAAAACTCCATCAAGTTCATATTCCGAAGAGTTAATTTAGTCAAATTTGCCGTTGGTAAATCCATCAGTTTAGTTAATACAACCTCCTCTACGCGACTGAAAGGGATCGTTGTGGTTGATTCAATGTTTCCGTGCAATTTGGTAATGTTGATGTTTGAAGATAGAATGTCTAACTGTATTGGAAAACCAACCTGCCATTCAAACTCTAACATGTTCACCATCTTGCCAATATATTCTTGCATGTATTGCATAATCTCAAACTGTGGAATGTCTGGTAACGTCTTAATTAGCAATTTCTTAATGTACCTGACGTTGGTTGAATTCAAATGTTTAAAGAATAATTTCAACCCATAAATGGTGGAAATATTGATACCATAGATATACCTATTATCTAAAACATGTATGTTTTTCAACTGATTGAACTCGATCAAACTATCACTGTCTTCAAGAAATAATTTAGGTGTAGAATCAACAACTATCACTGAATGTAACCTAGGTTGTAGTAATCGATAATACATTGAGTTGGTCAACGATAACGACAACACGTCGTCTTGACGTAACTTATAAAAAACATTGTCTAGAATTTCTAATGGAAGTTTACACAACATGAAAGTGATGAAATGAATGAAAATGGTGAGAACTCATATAGAAATTACGAAACTCTGGGGTATATAGGCTAAAAAGTTTTTCACCATACCTAATCCGATCGGATTGGTATATTTTTTTTAATCTAAAAGATCAGTTACACAAAATTGAGTTTATAAAACGTGATTCGCAAAAATGCCATGAATAAATTGACTCATAGATGCAGAATATGTGTTTGGTCATTTGCAAACCACACTTTACAATGAATTATGTAGAAGGTTTTACCTGGACAGATATCGAGGGTCCATTTCAAACCAAACAATTTTGAATACCAGTCTGTTTTAACATCTCTTGTTTCAAAGCGGTTGAGCGGATTATTATTACTAGGATCAAAATTGTCTAATTAAACCAATCTCTAGTTGGAGCATCTTAATGAATTTTTCGAGTTGCGCTTTTCAGGATAATACTTTCTCGTGTGAGTTTTTAATTGCATTCCGCAAGCGTTCCCCGAGACAATATTAGCCAAACCCTAATTACCTGAAATTATTAACCACAACGGATAACCGTCCCTATAAGCTCATTAAACTGGAAATTCTCGAAACTGCTAAGCCTCGAAGTTTTCTGCCAATTTATACCATCAAAACTCAAACCGGATTACGCCCATCTATTTCAAGTGAGAGCTTCATTAACAAACGTATGTGTCTCGTTGATGTGTATAGTGTAAATGCACCTATGTAAAACTTTCAAACCGTTTCTGGCTTGTGCTTTTGGACAACTTTCGATTTGCAGCCGAAATCTTACTTCTCCAAAATAAATCAAAACAATTCGTCGAAGAAAGCTAACAGAGATGACTGATTTGTACGGAACGATTTGTAAATCATGTTTGATTTCTTATCTACGACTGAATTTACATTCACGAACATTGCACTTCAATTATGTATCCCCCTATGTGCGAGCCGATCGCTCCTTTTGCAAAGGGTTTCAAAGTGTGGACCAAATGTCGCTATTTGAAAGAATGACAATCACCTTATGTCTTCTTCATCTCTAATATCAATTTAATTCTGCTGGTGATCGTTGTTTGGTCATGCTCGTGTTACTCATACCTTGCGCACTTGCGTCAAATTGAAGAAGAAGCTCGAGAGGGCTTCAAATGTGAGAGATTTTTTTTAATTTCCAGTGCATGTTTGACAATTTACAGACTTTGTACTAGAAGTGAATAATGCATTTTTGTAATTAAACATTGTTGTTATTGAGACTAGCGTGATATCAATTGAATGTTTGTGTAGAGAGAAGATCTAATTTTTTATAGTATTTTATCATTGCCAGTGGTGCTATAAGTGATTTTACACCAGCTTATAACGATCTTATTTTTATTAATGCTGGATTTATTCATTATGCGAGCACCTTAGCACTCAGCTGAATGAGACAGAACATATAATTGGTCTAGTACTTACTTTGAGTAGCAACTTTTTTTCATTTTTGCAGCAATTGCTAATTTTTTGCATCAATTCTCAATATCTGAGAGAACAGTTACATGGTTAATAATTTTATTGCAATGATGCATAAACGAGCAATACACAATGCAATAGAAAAGCGCTATGTTGAATGAACTATAAAGCAGTAATATCAAATTAACAAGTACATGAATACAGACCGCCATCAATGCATGAAAAGTAGCAATAAGATCTATACGAGTACTAGGTCTAAGGTAGCAGCAGACAAGACCCAACGCAAAATACATCACACTAAACATACATATTTGAGTGCTATGCTGAGAACCTCTTATGACGTAAAATAGGGTGATAATCAAAGAGCATCGAGTACAAAAACTAAAACTTATTTCATTATTGATTAGGGAAAAGTGAGAGATAAGTATGAATAGAATAGAAATGACGAAGTGGATAATTGTTGTTCGAACTTGGATTCAGTAACTGTTTATAGATGTTGTTTGGTTGTTTAAATATATAGACTTGGGTATTAAAGGGCAAGATTTCGAAAAAGAAATTTTTAACAGATCTGATGGTTTTAGTGTATAAGTAGTGTACATATGCACAACTTAAACAAACAGACTATGCATCCAAGAGGTGTAGAATACACAAATACTGTATATATTGTGTTGTTACGCGACGTACATGATGAGACATCGATCAGCTTCATCATTTCTATTACACACACAAACACAAACCATCAACCACAATAGAAATGAGATGTATTAAATGAACTGTATTTAAATCGTGAACAGGATTATCAAGTATGAGATAGAGGAACTGAGATCAACTTGAATGCACCTACATTAAGAAAGGTTAGAGGTAGAAAAGAAAAACAAAATGTCAAGCAACAAGAGGCACAAGACAAATAAATAATAAGATATCAAGCAGTTTAAATTTGTATTGTGAGATGGAAACAATATTTAACTTAGCTCATTTCTTGGAACAAAAACAAGTAAAATGCTTATGAAACGTACTGCACTTTGGATGTTTTCAAATGAACACTTTTATTGAACAAATCTATAGGGTAAATGAAATACAATAATGAGCCCATGTAGAAATACAGTATAGGTGTTGATGAATGAAATGGATATTGCTTGAAATAGGCCGGTTTAAATCCTCATAACCAATCAATTTATTACATAATATAATTTACCTCAATAGACTAATCTAACACCTATGTTATATACAGGTAATTAACAGATATACACTACCCCAGATACATACAAAAAAATATAAACTTCAATTTCTCAGATTTTTCAATTTTACCATATTAAATATATTTAATTTTATTATACTTTTAACCTCTGAAGATACACATTTTTAGTTGGTATATCATACTGATAGTTGGAGGAACATAGAGACCGATACACACATACACCATTTCAACACTATTTCAACACCAAATCTCCTCCCTCCCCCCTTCTAACCAACTCAACTCATCAACCAACCTACATTTATATTGTTTGAATAACATACATTACACAAGGGGTTGCTTTTTTTTTCTTTTTTGTATTTACATTTCTTTTTCAATCGATTGGAGACAGACGTCCAACATAATACAATATCAATATAAGGAAGAAGAAGAACATTCTGGGTTAAGAAAGTATTGTAACATAATCAAATTCATATAAAGTTTGAATCAAAGTTAAACAAGTTTACAAGTTACATTTGGAAAAAAATCAAAATATCGTTTAAGCATTAACCAATTCTCTAAATTCATCAACACCATTCAATCACTTTTACCTTATCAACATTCCATCATATCCGATAGAATTCATTTATTGAACTAGAATTTGAACTATCTATCAACCATCAACAGTTTCCATCCAATTTCTACCAGCCTCATATCCCCTCCTTTCTCACTATCATCATTCTATTTATTCATACAGTATCCCTAAAACTAATCGATTAAACATAACAAATTAGTTTAACCTTTTCATTTCACTTAATATTCAACCATTCATCAGTCAAACAACAACTACGACATTTACAATTGAACTTTGATATCATATCCATCCATCATCTTCCACTACACAACACAATCTACCTTATTTTATCAATCAATTTAAAACATTTATTGAAAATTTATATTGTTTCAAATTTCATATATTTTTTCCCTTGTTTTGTCATACAATACTAGATTACCAATCTGTATCTAATTTAAGCAACGCCACCCCCAAATCATCAACTATAGCAATGTTTAACACCAAGATATTTGAAAACAACAACAATTCATCACTGCTAAACATACAACCGTCAACCACAAGTAGTCTAGATCACAATCCCGCCACCTCCAATGCAAGTAACAACAATAACAGTAGTAACAGTAGTAATGGCCAACCACAACCAATAGATATAACTTTCAATCATCGACCTTCCATATTCAACAACAATCACCGATTCAGAAGAGAGTCAGTTGCACAATCACAAAACATAGGAGGAATATCTTGGGGCTCAGTCACTATTGGATCTTGGTTGAAAGATGAAGTTATGATGGCTAGTTCCAATCTCCCCCAACAACAACAACAACAACAACAGCAGCAACATCAAACACAACAACAATTTTTAAACCCCCATTTCCATCACAGTTCTATTCAACAACAACCATCTCTAATCAATCCTAGAAGAGGATCATTTAGAACCAGCCATACTCAACATCTAACCCTTTCTCCACAATTAACCACGTCGTATTTGCCGGATTTGGAGGCCGACTATTGTAAGGATTATAACTGTTGTGGAGAGTTGTTACCCACATTGCATGATTTATTAAGACATTATGAGGAAGCTCATATACTGGCATCACCCCCTATTGAACAACAACAACATAATCAACAACAACAATTACTACAACAAAATAGACAACGTAATCAATATAATAATCTACATAATGTGATGGAGACCGTTTCTACCACCGATGTGTTTTTGAATAACAATCAAACGATACAGCCAAATGCAACTAACAACGCACATAATTCTCACCATCATCAACATAATAATAACTATGACTATCAAAATCAACCACAATCACAAACACATTCACAATCACAGTCACAGTCATATCGTCAAAATCAACAACACTCGCAATCACAACAACACCAACAACCTCAACACCAACAACACAATCAAAATCAACAACAGCACGGCTCACAATCACAATCTCAACCGTCTAATTCCCAATCGTTCACTTTCCGAAATAAATCTCCATTGACTCCCGATAACGATACTCCAATGCAAGACGATGACGAAATGTATATAGACGATCCAGCAAGACATTTATACGTGATGGAGAATGAAGAGATCAAACCATTCAAGTGTCCTGTCATTGGGTGCGACAAGACCTACAAAAATCAAAATGGATTGAAATACCATCGTGCCCATGGTCACCAGGGACAAAACTTACGTGAGAACCCCGATGGAACTTTCTCCATCATTGACCCAGACTCAAATAGCCCGTATTTGGATAATTCCATCTTAGAAAAAGACAAACCTTATCGGTGTGAGGTGTGTGGAAAGCGGTACAAGAATTTGAATGGGTTGAAGTATCATCGAGGCCACACCACTCATTGATTATATCAAAAGCTGAGTACATTTATTTTTCTTGTCATGGGTTTGTGTATATTTCTTGAATGTTTTAATATCACTTTTGTATAAATATTTTTCTCTTGTTTATTTTTCACTCCAGTCATGAATTGGTTACGATTGTTAGGTCTAATTATTCCATTGACGATAACTCGACAATGGCTATATTTCACAACGACACTATCAACATCTATATTCATACTTTTACCGATCTCAATCCTTACATACACCCAATACTATAAAACTTTGATCCCATTGGACTCGTCGCCCCATCAACAATTGACATTCACTTCAATCAACTCATCCTATGTATCAAACACGATACATTCATCATTTCATAACTTCAAATACGATGCAGACTTGATTTACCTGTTGAACATGGACCTCGAAGTAGCCTGTTCGAACATGGCACGACCAAGCAAAATCACATACTCATTAAATTCAAAGTCATTCCATGAGTCAATCTCATCAGGGTCATTCATCTTATACTGTGATAAAGAAAGACTTTATTCTGCAAACAATCGGTTTGTGCCTTATAATCTCCGGTATTTCGTCCCACCGATCCTCACTTCTTTATCATCATCGAGACATTTCAGTTTGACATTGTCCAAGTTCAAGGGGTCACATTTGACCCGAGAGGACTGGGAGTTGGTGGTGCAGATGGAAAAGACCTGGGATTATATTATTGATGATAATCTCTCCAGTGTGAGGTTTGACGTGGAGTGGATTGGGTTTAGATATTATCTTGTACGATACTATTATACTTGTTTGGTGATTGGAACATTGGTGTTTTTCATCTTGAGTGGAGGAGTAAGCATTGTTACCAGTTATGGAATCTTGTTGATCAGTCATAATCGAAGAATGAAAAGAGATAAATCGGTGAATAATTCTTGAGATTGAGACATTTCATGATTACCAGAGGTGAACTTATGCATCACGATTAATGAAGAAAACAGATACATATAGCAAGGTGAATCAATAAACGATTGATCGCTCATGATCAATGGAATTATTAAACTGCGTTAATCATATAGACTAAGTAGATGCGGGTCATTGAAATTGTCTATTTATCAAATACACACAATAAATGAATCATCACCTGAGATACAGTCCCATTAATCCAATACAAATTTCGAGTCTATTGAATCAACCGATAGGAAAGGCACCAACTTTCTGAAATAGACAAATTCATCGTCTGGAGTATTATCACCATCCATCAAGTGTAGATACTTCTCCTGCTCAACCTTGTTTCTCAAAAACAATTTGATCTCTTCAATTGAATTATTGATCTCATTCAATGATTTACCCAAGTTTACAAACTGTGAATCACCAAGTGATATAGCCTCTTGAAGAATTTCAGCTTGGTCCTCTCCTAATTCATCATCTTCCTCACTGATGTACAAATTCTGATTATATATCGAGATGATGGGGATCTTCACCATTTGAGGGAACCACAACTGCAGTTGTCGTTTGATGTTTCTTGTCAATTGCAATTTTTCATTCATCGACTCATGACACACCACAATGTCAAATTTGTAGATGGGACGGATAATCGGGGGTGGGAGGTTATTCAACTCCGGTGGTTGAATTGAACTTTGTTGTTGTTGTTTGAAATCTATTGACAACATCGAGTCTAAGTCAAGATCGTTATCGGATTCTGTAATTGACGTTGGTGTAGATGTGAATGACATGATGCTGGGAGTAGAGCTGGACGAGGCCAATGAGGTTAAGGATTTGGAATTTCTTGTCAACTCAATTTTTGAAGATTGTTCTTGTTGTTTCGCCTGTTTCGATGATGAATCCTCAATGGATAATATTCTGAATAATTTTCCTATCGAGCTGGCTAATAAATTAGTGTTATTACTCGAAGTCGATTTCTTGACTCCCTCATTGTCTTCATCTTCCTCATCATCATTCATTGGTTGTATGGTTGAGCATGTATATATTGCCTCATCAAACACTTCATACGGATGTATCTTTCTTAATTCAGAAGATTTGGATCCATTGGTGGGTAAATAAATGGCGAACTCGTCTTTCGAATTGATTAGTAAAATTTGAAATTTTCGATTAACCAAAGGATTATCTGGCTTGAAATTAAATCTGAATCTATTTTGATTCTCCAGTGTAAATTGTTCTACCATATTATAAATAAGATTAAATTTCAATTGCATCAATTTAGTCAATTGAATGCTATTGGAGTTTTGATAGTTATTGATACCTAAAACCCTCCATATAATCAATTTTATATAGTAGGATCTCACCAATGGATTCCAATGGGTTAAATATTTAATCAAATTTGAATCTGAAATTAAATAATTGGTGAAATTGGTTTTAAATGATGAATGTCCATCTTTCACCCATGAAAATGATTCAGTATCACCTGGTAATGAAAAATCAGGAATCATGTCCCAACAATTGAACAAAAAAGCAAAACTTTTTATCAATGTCTGAATATGGTTCGAATGAGTTAATATGACAAAATTGCAATTCAACCAAAACTGCCAATTGATCAAATATTCATTATCCTCAATCAAGTTATTGTCAACGTGATTTATAAACTCATTGAATATACTTAAAATGATATTACTTGTTTGAGATTCATATATGGAACAATTTTTGGCAATGTTGATCAAACACAAGTCTAAAATGGACACAAGATCAGCATTTAATCGACAAATTGAAGGATTTTGATTCAAACTACCACAATAAATTACATCTCGTACAGTTTTGAATATTTTCATTATTGAATTGAAGTAAACATTTTCATTTGGATAATTTCCACTACTATTCTTTGGTTGGGTGGTGATCTTGGTAATGGCATTTTGGAAAATTTGCAAGATATGACTAATAATAATTGAAAACCCAGGGCAATCAACCAAGTTTGTAACTTCATATTTATAAAGAATAGTTATGTAATGACGTAAGAATGAATTGAAAACATTGGAATCGGAACAGGACCAACGCCTGACCCAATCACCATTGGGGTCTTTTATCCCATTAACCGGGTGCTTTGGAGGCTGCATGCAGTTCATAAAACATTTTTGACCCTTGATTGATAATTTGATCCCTCTATAATTGGATAAATATTGTAAATGCGATGGAAACCAGAAACTATTCAGACTATTGAAGTTGTAGTTTAATTTTTTCATGGTTGTTTCAAATGTGATTTGTTTAACATTCAATAAAAATAACAATGCATTACTGACATTGGGTAACTTGAAAAAACTATATGCAAATACTTTACCAACAAATGCTGAAAATGACAATGAATTATTTTTAAGATTAGACATTTTCTCAATGCAATATTCAAGAGTTTGAATTAGTAAATTTTGATATTCTAATTGTAAATCATCAATATTTTCGTGTTCATTTCTACCAATTATTCTGCTAATACATTCCAAATATGCATTGCGATCACTAGATGGAATGTTTTCAAAATTTAAATTGGTTAATAATGATTTCCACCATTTGTATAAGATTGAGGATAATACATTGGCCAAACTTTTATAAACCTGATTCTCTAGATTGAACAATTGGACTAAATGATTGGTTGAACGTAGAAATGGTAATAAAGACGTTCTTAATAAATTACTTTTCAATGAGACGTTCTGACTATGATTGTTGTATTTTTTAGAATTGAATTTGTTCAACAGGGATTCCAATTTCTTGTATCGTTTGAGCAAAGTTTTGATTAGTTTTTCATCGTTTAGAGAAGATTGGTGGGATGATATTGAGTTTGATGATGATAAAGATGTAATTGATTTCGGGGAAGAGTATAGTTTTGAAAAAGATGTGGATGATTTTTTGGGTGGACTGTTGTAGGCAAAAGTAGATGTTCTTATATGTTGGTTAGGCAGTATCGGTGGAGGAGGGATGAGTTTCATAGGTGGTGTGGTAGAGGGAAATTCATGAGACTTTAAGGTAGAAGATGAGTTTAACTGTGACTGATGTTGTAGTGGTTGTTGTTGTTGATTGTTAGTTTTAGCAAAAACATTAGCCATTCTGTTTGATGGCAACGAGATTAATTAGTTAATAAATGTAGTCGAAATAGGTTATAAGTTATATCATGAAAGTAGATCAATGGTATCAAGTATTGATGGTAAGATAATTTGCTGTTGTAGAATGGGGAAAAAAACGTGGAAAGTTGAATTGAATCTGAGAGGGAATAACTGGAAATATGTATTTGGATTGAAGAAGAAAACGAATGGAATGTGTTGAAATTGATGGATTGATAGATAGATGATTGTGTATATGGATGTATGGTGGTTGAGTGTAAGCGAATGGAATGGAATGGGTTGTTAAAAAAGATGAAATTGAGTTTATGATAAAAGAGAAGTTTTGGTTGTAAAAAATAAAATCAAAATAAAAAAAAAAAAAAAAAAAAAAAAAAAAAAAAAAAAAATAAAAAAAAAAAAAATAAAAAATAAAAAATAAAAATATAAAAATATAAAAATATAAAAATAAAAAATAAAAAAATGAAAAATAAAAACAAACAGAACAAAAATTTTTCAAAGCGTTTAATCGGTTAATTGTATTGTTTTGTTATGGATCGTAGAAGCAATTATAAACAACAGGTTCTTGAGTGTAAATCATCTCCCCAATTCATTACTATTTTGTAACACACAAGGCGTTACCACTGGGGTCTTTCATCCATCTCACTGTGTCTTTATTGATCTTACTGTTTCTGTTCAATGCAAATGACTCACTATTCAGAGTATTGTATGTACTTGAGTCGTAATTGAGAGATTTTATTCGAATGGAAGATGGCACAGATGAGTATCTCTCATGGTTTAAAAATAGTTAGTCTCGGATTAAATGGGGTTCAAAAGTCAAACATTCTATTTTTAAACATATCGAGTGTTTCTAATGGCGAAGAAAAAAAAAATTGTTTTCTTGTAGATTGAAGTGTCAAATTTGATACATTACATTTCTTAGTACTCTTGGAATCTTGGATAGAGATGAGTGAGGGTTTACTGTTGATAAGCGTGTCTATAAGAGTACTTTTGTTCAAACTCAACTTGCCGAATAATCATAGAGATATATTCATAGTTTATATTGATGATTTAATTTAACCTAATTAAGTTAAATCATAAACAGTTGATTTATATTATAACACGTGATACAGATAAGTTTAATTATTTATGTACAGGAATTACTGTATAGTATTAATTTACAGTTGAAATAGGAGGAAAATGAAGGAGGAGGCTAAAAATTACAACCCACCAAGGCTGTGCGGGTGTTTAATTAGATACACGCCAGTAATTACGCTCCATTTGTATAATTTCACCGTTATTGAACACCGTCTAGTACTCTGCTTGTCATATTGTACACCAAGTATTTAGTCTACCAAAAGGTCAATTCTTTGCAGTGATTTTTTTGTTATTTATGAAAATATTCAATTATGCTGGAACAGATCTACAGTATATCAAAATAGTTTAACTCTTCCATGAACCGCGCTGAATCCATTAATGATAAATCTGGATCAATCGAATAAGTAGTTTGGCTTAACTTACTGTAGGTATAGATACTATTGTATTTATATGTATCATAATTAAAATATTAGTGGCTATGACTTCAAACCGCCTATGCGAAAGGAAGACGTTCTAAATTTTAACAGAGCGTGGTTTTATTTCAGGGGGTCAATATCTTTCAAATGCAGTCTATTTGTAAAACCCTCCACTTTCACTCTTACCTTATGACTTCACTTTATTAAACGTTATTTCAAATCTTTGACTTTATCACACTATGATCAACCTTACTCGTACACTATCAAACTCCTGAAATCATTACATTGTCAATAGCACTACTAACGAATACCCGTTATTCCTCTCTGTACAATTATGTAATGTTCAACACATTGTGATCTGGTAGTATTTGTATGTCTCATAATTTTGCAATCACAAAACGCGAAGAACAGATCCTTTCGATATTGATTTTTTTTTATTATCTAACTACTGAAAATTTAATTAGCTCTATGATTCTAAAACATGAAGGATGAAAGGTTCTTTCATACTAAAAGTACGTTCCCCGTGTATTTGTGTGCGTTAGGTTTTATTACAGTACTCACATGAATAAATTGATACCCAAATTATCTAAATTACACCCTAATTTACCGATTTTGGACAAAAGACATCTCTATATGTATCAACCTAAAATTTCAAACTACCACTACCAATCTTCAAAGGATTCAAATTGAGTAATATGAGGAAATTGGTATTTACAATTGAATAATAAGATACTTTTTTTGTATTATTTCGTGCCCTCACAGTTAGACGATATTGAAAAGAATTATATGTGACTTAACTAGTTTCAATAAAGATGGGAAGATTCATTTCGCTTGGTAAATTGATAATTAAAAATTGTATGCAAGCGAATCCGTCTATTTAAGTAGACCCTGATTTCTGACCCATATTGACATTATTGTGTATAAAACTATGGTGCTCTTAAATCATACTGGTGTAGAGTCAAGTAAACGATCTTTCATATACAATTTCATCCGATAAGTCCAAGAATCACTTTGCAACAAGCGCTAAACTGTTGAAGCGAAACAATAATTCTTCAAAATGTGTCATTTTGATCAAGTATTGTGACAGCGCTTACACGCAAACTCGAAACCTACAGAAATATTATAAATATAGAAATAGCCTTAGGTCTTGCAATGCCTTTTGAAAATTGCAAATGAAATATTGTGTGTTATGAAGAATTAAACTGACACACAGTAGTTCGGCATCTTTAGTGAAGTTTGGGGTATAAGGAGAACTATCATGATCGAGTCACCAGTAAATAATGCAATTTTCAAACTTCTTATCCTTGTTCAATTTTGATATTTCAACAAACAAATAGTTTTTTAATAATTCTGGTGCAACTGAGAGGTACGCTTCAAATGAAGTCGCTGGTGACTATTGAAAGTTCCAACCACGATAAGGAACTAAATCCTTATACACACTTTTTTTCATCGTTAAGACCGTCATATTTGGCATCAGGGTAAAAAAAGTATTGAAAGAATCGACTCTAGGGTCAATTCTTTTATAATAGTTGGTGAAATTGTAGTCTGTAGATACCTTATTGTAGGATTCTGGTACACCACAAGAAAGTTGTACAATTACACTCTGTTCCAACTAGGTATTAATCCTACATGTTTTCTCAAGATTTGGCGTTTTTTTGTACAATTACTAACTAGATTCCTGTTTAGAGTGCCCTTACTTCAACATATTATTCGTTCATATCATACCCTTTACCAATCCTCGTATAATTAAGCTTCATAATACGACTACTATCAATGTAATAAAAGAACCTATTGTATATCTACAAATCTAATTCTCCATAGATCTACCCCACCTGATTCAAATGCAAATTTTCCATCTATTTTTTCCGCACCTCGACACTAATATTTTTTTTCTCTACTGAAAGCTAAAAAATTTCCAACTCCGTCTTTTCAATTTTTTAGCCACCATCATGTCAGAAAAGGAAGAAGTTGGGTATTTAGACATCTACGTCCGTTTCAATGACGATCAGGAGAAAGACTATTGTTTTCAAGTCAATACTACTACTACATTCAAAGATTTATTCAAGGTTTTCCACACGTTACCCATCTCATTGAGACCTTCAGTATTTTATGATGCTCAACCAATTGGGTTTAAAAAATCAATAAGTCCAGGATACTTAACTGAGGATGGTAATTTCCTATTCGATGATGATGCTATGAAACAAACCGAGTTGATTAAATCTACTTCAGAATTAATTAATAATCACGTATGGCCAGGACAATTGATCTTACCAGTGTGGAGATTCAATGAATTCAGTTGTTATTCCTTCATTTCATTCTTGTTGGTGTGGTTATATACTGATTTACCCGATTTCATAAGTCCAACTCCCGGTATATGTTTGACTAATCAATTTACCAAGTTATTAAGTGCGATTGCATTGTACTTTGATCAACCTGGTATTAGTCAAACATTGATTGATGATATCAATACTCCAGTTGGAATAGTTCCTCAATGTATCTTTTTTGTATTTCATATTATAAAGTTGTTGATTATTTTTGCATTGTTATATTCAGGAGTGTTCAATCCAATCAAAGTATGGAAAATTCCTGGTACTCAAGTTAGAGATTTAAATGTTACAAAGGAGAAATTGGTTGAATTAGGATGGACAGGTACTAGAAAAGCCACTATTGAAGAATACAAGGAATATTATCGTGAAGTTAAAATTGAAGAATGTGGTGGAATGATTGAAGCTCATAAACAAGGATTATTTAATAAAGTTAGATTTTTAGGTAGTCAATTGGGTGAGGGAGAAGGATATAACACAAAATTAATCAAGGAGAATATGAATAGATCAATGAAGGAATTGGTTTCTGAAATTGGATCTGATTTCAAATTGAGATTGAATTATGAATATTTTGCTGAATTGGGGTATATATTTGCATCAAATGCCGAGAATAAAGAAGGTGAAGAATTGACTGGTTTGATTAAACAATATAGAAGATATGGGTTATTAGTGTCTAATAATAGAATCAAACAAATTGTGAATGCAAAGAAGGAAAATAATAATGAAGTGTTATCATCATAATAGTTTATGAAGAAAATATACAATAATAAATATCAATAAATATTTTAATGTATAAATTATTTGAGTCTATGATAAAGTAAGACATATAGTTAAACATAAAAGATGACATGAAATGAGACATAAAAATGGAAATGGAAAAAAAAATTAGTAGTGTAAATAAAATAGAGAGAGTAAATAATTGATGATTAGGTATTTGATAACAAATGAAATTGATACTATAAAATGTATAATAGGAGACATAGATAAACCATTGACATATATAAATCAAACCAATCCAAATGACTTATTAACATTACCCAATATTTCACTCATTAACTATGAACTACTATCTAATCTACATCAAATTCTACAATTGAATACTGAAACAAGTAGTAATAATGAATATGTTGTAATAGAAGATTTCAATAGTTATAAAACAGAATCAAAGCAATTGATTATAGATGTGATAGAGAAGTTCAATGATATAGTATTGATAGATAGTTATCATAATAAGAATAAGTTTATAGAGATACAATCTGATGTTATTACACACAAGTAGTTTATAAATGCTAGTAGTTAATATATACATAGTTAATATATACATAGTTAATATATACATAGTTAAGAAATACATAGTTAATATATACATAGTTAATAAATGAATGGAATAGACGAGGCGATATTTTGTCATCCCCACCTTTTTTGTCTTTGTTCTCTTTAATTTTTATTTTTATTTTTATTTACTTCTTTTGTTCGTATATGTATTATATATATATATATATATACATTCATTTCCCCCACCACTCTCCAACATCCTCCATTACTATACACAATGAGTATCAGTGGCTTAGGTAGTCCCTGTGACTCATGTCTAACACTATCAACCTTATTCCAACAACAACAACACCACTTCAATCAGAAATACTTACTAAACTACATCAACCATCGAATAAACGATGATGTAGAATTAGTTCTCCTATATAACCATACCGAAATACAAATCAAACTATCTTCAATTTCAAGTTTGATTAATTCATATACTAATATCACCATTTCACAATTGACCATTAACCACCTATTCCTATACTTATACTATCATAGATTCACAATCTTTCATAAAGATGTACTTATCAATCAAATCAAATTAATTCAACTTGGTAAACCATTCCAATTTCAATTGAATATGAAAAATTACCCTACTTTAATCAATGATTTGAAAATATATCAATTTCCAAAAATGATGCTTTTTATAAATGATGATTCGTTGAATTCAAACTTTAAATATTTCAATGTAGAATCATATTTAAAACGTCAAGAGACTTTTATTGATAAATCTACGGGAAATGTAACTTATGTCGATTTATTAGTACTGAAATTGAAGAGAAGACCATCTGATTCAGCCAGTATTAATTCAAAGTTAATTAAAAGAAGTAAAAGATTGAAATTGGTTAGATTCTTGAAAAGAATAGTTGTATAGGTATCAATGAAGTACACGATATAGAAGACATTGGTTGATCAATATCTCCAGATTTACCAAACAATAGGAAAAGTGGGGTGGGGACTGAAACTTAGTGCGCAATTTTCATCAACGCCGACCCCTTTTTTTTTCACTAATAATTTAAACAGATCTTGCATCTTTCTTTTGTGCTTAATAAATTGTCATCACGTATAGTCATTTACATTTACCCTACTTGATATGATGTAATTTTGTCTTCAAATTTGTACTCACGTAGTCATTACAAACAGGTGACTCTTGCTTTTCTGTATTTGAATCATCCAAGCTATTGAGTGTATTGTACTTGATGGTCGTTCAAAGGTAATAGTATTTCCTTATACAATACCTTCTAATCAGGAGATACTCACAAGTTTTCTTAACTCAAACGATGTTAAAAAGAAATCATAGTTCATCCTAGTGATACAAAATCAATTGCGAACTAAATAATGAACCTATCAATAGTGTATAATTTTCATTAGTTCAACTTGGACTCTTTATCACACTGAGAAAAGTACAATATAACATTACGGCAAAGCCCTACTGTAAACGTGACTGATCTCTCAAAAGCCCTAATCACATGATTACTTTTTTTTTTTTTTTCTCTGTCTCTCGCTTTTTCGCACTCATTTCACTATACACAGAATTTATCAAAATCTTTTAAAATTTACTTTCATTAAAGTATTGTTCTTTGACTCAACACCTTAATTCAATTAACCCACAATGTCAACCTCAACAAAAGCAACAGTCATAGATGCTAAAGGTCACTTGATGGGACGTCTTGCTTCTATCGTTGCCAAACAATTACTCAACGGTCAACACATTGTCATTGTTAGAGCAGAAGAATTAAACATCTCAGGTGAATTTTTCAGAAACAAATTGAAATTCCATGACTACTTAAGAAAATCCACAAGATACAACAAAACAAAAGGTCCATTCCACTTCAGAGCCCCACTGAGAGTCTTTTACAAAGCCCTCAGAGGTATGATTCCTCACAAAACTCCAAGAGGTCAAGCAGCTTTGGAAAGATTGAAAATCTTCGAAGGTGTCCCACCTCCATACGACAAAGTCAAAAGAGTCGTTGTCCCATCTGCTTTGAGAGTCTTGAGATTGAAACCAGGAAGAAAATACACCACCGTTGGTAAATTATCATCAGCCGTTGGTTGGAAATACGAATCTGTCGTTGCTAAATTAGAAGCAAAGAGAAAAGTCCACGGTGCTGAATACTATGCTAAAAAGAAAGCTTTAACCAAAAAATTAGACGCTGCTAAAGCTGCTAATGCTGAAACTGAAGTTGGTAAACAATTAGCTTCATTCGGTTATTAGGTAAAGCAAAAATATATATATAATGTCGTAAATAAAAAATTAAAAATTATCGTAATATGATAGATGTACACTTTTGAACAGATAAGAGAGTAAACACTACAAATGTTAATATCAAATACATTCTGACATATATTGGAAGTAATCATATTGAGTTACGAGAAGTTATAGTATACTATATACCTCTCTACCTTATTTTATTGGTTTATAAATTGTGTAGCTGATTGTGCCTGACATTCAGTTAATTGAAGCTGAACCAGAATCGATATCTATCGTATAACTGAAAAATTTCATCTTTTATACTCCATAGTTTTGACTAAATATTCATTTGTAATATCCTTATCAACATTAACTGCAATTTCAATTGCGGGTGGTAATATAGGCAAATCCTTTAACTAACTTTACTGAATTCTTTATATTTGGGTTGTTATTTTTATTTCCTTGACTCGTGTTCTTAATAGTTCAGGTTATTGATTTGACAGTTTGTATGAATGGGGCAATCTTTTGTTTCTACACCTCCAGAGATATCATTACCTATGACATTATTCAAGTTTGGCTCATTTCTTCACCTACTTCCACATCGCCATTCGAGCTTAGATCGATATCTTATCTTCCGTATCAAAAATTGATGCTGTTTTGCCAAATAGATGCTTTGATTCAGGCAGTTATGCTATTAATGCTTTCGACATCTGACTAATGAGTGCTTTATCTATTTTCCATTCTCAGCTTTATCTGAAACTCGAAACGTTGTATTTTTCAATACAGGACGATTTGAAAACAAGTTGTCGCTACCCACCGGCTTATATACAGTCAAAATCTAATTCATCATTAACAAAGTCACTGCAATTTAAATTGTAGGTGGTGATGATGGTATAGTTTTAGCTTCAAAACTAAATCCTTTGCTTTCTTTATTTGAGTTATAATTCATTCAAAACTCATAACTTTAATCAGGTTAGGTTATTGATTTAGCGGTTTGAATGAAATGGGCAATCTTTTGCACGTCTTTGACGCCATTTGTTTCTACACCTCCAGAGACATCGTAACCTATGACATTATTCAACTTTGGCAAGTTGTCGCTTGTCAACCCTCCAGCTAATATACAATCAATATCTAATTCATCATTGACAAATTCCCAATCGATAGTTTTTCCCTCCCCACCTAGGTTCGAGTCTAGTAAAGGAATACATAATTGACCAACTAAACTATTTGCATGTTGATCAAGCAACTCTTTCTCCAGTGGTATCACGTACCTCGGTATAACGCCAAACTCACCAAAATAATCCAACTTATCTTCGTCCCCATGTAATTGTATAAAATCCAATTCTAACTCTGTTGCAATTTTCAAAACGTCACTTTTTGACTGATTGCGAAACACTCCAACTAAATAAGGACCTGTTCTGATAATTTCATTCGATAATTGTTTAAAATATTCCTTTTTATCTTTTGTGGTTGGAATAGTCAATTTTCCATTTCTTTTTGATTTGACGAGTTGGGATATTTCTTTTGCAGTTGACATGGTTATAGTTCTTGATCGATTGGGTACTAGAATACAACCGAGGAGATTTGCCCCGTTGTCTATGGCAGTATTGGCAGCTTCAACACTACAGATACCACAGATTTTTACCAACATTGACAATGCGTATATTATTTTTCTGATGTCTAATTTTTGAGAAAGATTTTACTAAACTTCAATTTCGGCGGTATTTCAATATCCAAATTGTTCAAAAGATTATTCACTTTTTTATCATTTGCAATAGTCAACTGTAGTTTGAAATTATCAATGAATCTAGTTTTATTCTCAATTTTCTTCAATGTTAGAATCTTGGTAAAGTTGGGTATTGATTGATCTCCAATAAGTTCGAAATAACTCTCAACTATATTCTCCATTGGTTTAATTGGAACCATTAACAATTTCAAAATATTCTCCAACTCTTGAAAATGAGTATTTACATATTTAATATAGGAATTACTTGGTTGTTTTTCGGCAAACGTGGGGAATTTGACTGCTAGATCTTTGAGTGATGATAAATCTAGTAGTATTTGCTCACAAATGGTGACGGTGATGGTTAATTGTTTTAAATTGTTGAACAAAGTAGTGATTATATGGTCAATGAGTTTATCATTGAATGTACGTATATATGAATCACGTATAATTAAAGGGAGTATCAATTTCAAATTATCACTAGTTATCTTTTTAACATCTTGCATGTATGATGAAACGTCACTGACATCAGAGGTCCAGTCATAGTTGCTAAACTCCCTCCAACAATAACTATAATCGATATTGGTCAACTTTGTTATTGTTCTAGTAATCAAGTTGAAATAAATATCCTTATTGAATTGATATGCACAACCAATATTTTCAAATTTGTCACTTAAATCATCAATATTCCCAATGATATAATCACTTGTGTTTAAAACCATGGTTAAATATTTAATGTCATTCGTGACGACTGGAAGAAGTATCCTTTGATAATATTCATATAAATATTTGTTGAATAATCGCGCAAGATCTTTGATTGCATCACCTTTGGTCAATTTAAGTAGTTGCGACAATACTTTGTTATACAATTTGAACAACTCAGTTGCTGAGTTGGCAACATTGGGAACATTGGCATGTATATCCTTCACCAACTCATCGGGCAATTGAGAAACTGATTGAAACAGCATGATTTTTTGATTGAATTGAGAATCTTGTTCATTTACCCACACAATTAAATATGGTTCAAATACCAGGGAAATGATGAAGTTGGAATCATATTTAGAATTTACTTGACGTTCAAACTCTTGCGTAATTGCCAAATCATCTAGTATTGTCTTTGATGTTACTTTTGCATTGAGTAACCGAGTCGATAAATCCGACCTTGTGATTTTCATAAACTCAATAGTGAATTCTTTCAGTACATTCCAATCTTGTGGGAATATTGTAAAGGTAATCTTCTGCATGAGATTATGAAAATATAAATATCTTCTATTCAAATTGTCTAAAGAACCTGCTTCATCCGTGAATATATCCTTAAATTCTTTTAAATTTTGATTGAAAAACAATGTCAAAAGTTTATCCTTATACTTTGAATCTATCAAACTTAAAATTCTAGCTCCGTAAGCATCACCTTTCCCATCTTCGAAATCAATGAATATATCATCAACCAATTTATTCTGAGTGTGAATATTCATTAAATGGATTTGATTTATCTCATCTATCGATTTATAAGGTTTGAAATATTCAAGCAAATCTTTTATTATAAGTAAAGCATCATAAATCTCTTTATAATTTCCATTGGGTAGTTTCTCACTCAAGTCGTTATTTACATTGATCAACATTTGAAGTCTTTGAAGAATGGTCATTGAAGAAACAAGATTCTTCTTACAAGTATCCAAATCTTGTATCGATTTCGTCATTACTCCAATTGTATCCGTTGTCTTTTTAGACTCGGATTTAATTTCCTCAATGGCGTAAATCAATTGTTTAACATCTATATTAGTACCACAATGATACTCAGCTTTTCGAGACTCAATCTCCTGTTTCAACTCAAGTTTATACTGATTGATATGGGCTAAGATATTAGAAACATCATTCAAACTTTCTGGAGAGTCAAATATTTCATTCAAATGCTTATTTGGCGAATAATTAATTGAGTCCATATGTACCTTTTTCTGTCAACTAAAAATCAATCAATAACCAAGGAGAAACAAACCGATGAAAAAAAAAAAAAAAAAAAAAATAAAAAAAAAAATATAAGAATCCTAAATTTCCTATTTGGGTAATTTTGTTCATGAGGAAACTCCTAACAGTTTATATATATTAAATCAACAATATTCACCAACTAAAACCCCACAGAAATAAATTTTTTTTTTTTTCTCAATTGGTAAATGACTCGGTTCAAGTTTAAAAAGAACCAACAACATCACGGTACCGACTCTTCAAATTCATCTATAAAATCAAATAAGAAGAGATTCTCCTTATCCAGTTCCCCAAGATCAACCACTAATAAAACAATGCCTTCGATTAACGAACCAAATGGGTATCAGGCCCCTGTGTACAAATCCAGACCGCCTCCAAATATCAACATCACCAATCCGTGGAATAGATTTAAACTCTTTGATTCTCCATTTCCAAGGTATAGGCACGCAGCTGCATCGATTGCAAATGATAAAAATGAAATTTTCATCATGGGGGGATTGAAAGAAGGTTCAGTGTTTGGAGATACTTGGAAAATCACTCCTCATGAACAAGATGGGTTGGTTATAAATTACACTGCTGAAAATATCGAAGTTGTCAATAATAACAACCCTCCAGCAAGAGTGGGCCATTCTTCTGTCCTTTGTGGTAATGCATTCATCATCTATGGTGGTGATACTGTTGAGACTGAT
The DNA here is from genome assembly GCA_003706475.3 of Insectozyma corydali. Taxonomy (NCBI): domain Eukaryota; kingdom Fungi; phylum Ascomycota; class Pichiomycetes; order Serinales; family Debaryomycetaceae; genus Insectozyma; species Insectozyma corydali. The sequence continues at coordinate 191,839 of PPLL03000014.1, forward strand.
GAGAATGGATTCCCAGATAACAATTTTTACCTATTTAATGTTAATAATCACAAGTATACCATCCCATCACACATTTTAAACAAGCCCAATGGAAGATATGGACATACTATTGGAGTCATTCTGAATAGTTCTAGTTCAAGATTATACCTATTTGGAGGACAGTTGGAAAATGACGTTTTCAACGATTTGTATTTTTTCGAATTGAATCTGTTCAAATCCCCAAATGCAACTTGGGTATTGGTTGAACCAGTCAACAACTTCAAACCACCCCCATTGACCAATCATTCCATGTCGGTGTTTAAAAATAAAATTTACATCTTTGGTGGGGTTTACAATAATGAAAAAGTGTCTAATGATTTATGGGCATTTGATTCCGAGTTGGAAAAATGGCAACAGATAAACACTACTGGAGACATCCCCTTACCCGTGAATGAACATTCGAGTTGTATAATAGATGATAAATTGTATATTTACGGAGGAAATGACTTTTCAGGAGTCATTTATAGTTCATTGCACGTGTTGGACTTGAATACATTACATTGGACAAGGTTGAAGGAATCAGCCGAAGAAAATGGTCCTGGTCCAAGATGTGGTCATTCCATGACTTATTTACCAAATTTTAATAAAATCATCATTATGGGTGGAGATAAAAATGATTATATTGATTCTGATCCTCATAATTTCGATACATTTGAGAATTTCAACGGTGAGGAGATTGGTACCATGATTTATGAATTGGATTTGCACTTACTCGAAAAGTTTATCAAACCAAAAAGAATTGCAGCTTCAGCAAAGGCTGAAAATCACATGAGGAGTTTTTCAAATGGTCCTGAAGATTACGCTACTCCTCATGGTTCTCCACCATTAGCACCACAAGAAGAAACAAAAGAATTTAATGAACCAAGGGAATTTAATGAACCAAGGGAATTTAATGAACCAAGGGAATTTAACGAGCCAAAAGATTTCGTATCGAGAGATTTTGTAGAAGTTGAAGTGCCATCAACAGCAGTATCAAATTATGAAAAAGAAAGCATCGATGAATATCCATCAAGATCGTTGGATTTCCCTCAAAGATCATTGGATCCGAAAAAAGACGATCATGATGCTATTAATGAAGTGGAATCAAGTAATGGCGGTGATATTGTTGATAGAGGATATAATGACGTCGAGCACGTACCTGTTTCAAGATCAATACAAGAGCCGGAATTCAATGAGGAACAAGAATTGAGCAGAGAGCTGAATTTCAAAACACATCCACAACAGAACTCAGAACAAGTTGCCGACTCCCGTGTAAAACAAATTATCTCAGAACTCACTGCTGAGTTATCTCAACTAAAATTATCTACTAAGGAACAAATGCAAAGAGCCACCGAGAAAATCGATACCCTTGAGAATGAAAATCAAACACATAAGAGAAACATTGGCACTTATCAATCACAATTACACGAAAAAGATTTATTAATCAATGAGTTAAGAGGATCATTAGACCCCTCACAATACAACCCCGATTCCCAAGATTCTAGTTTGACCGAGTTGAGTAGATACAAATTGGAAAGATTAGAATTGAATAATAAATTGCTCTACCTCACCCAAGAAAATAATGAATTGAAATATAAACTCACCGAGTTTGAACCATTCATGAATAATCAAATTGAAGACTTGTCCAATTTTCAAAATATTATCAAATCACAAGAAGACCAAATTGAGAAATTGACTCTTCAAGTAAAAGATCAGGAATCTTTACATCAAGAAATTATTGATTGGAAAAACAAATACGAAACTTTATCAGTAGAACATGGTAATATCAAAGCTATCTACAATGAAGAACCAAGAAGAGATTTCTCAACCCACTTGGCTGGATTGGTTAATGCATGGCACGCTAAACCAACAAGAGAAGTTACTCCACCCGATAATGAGGTTATTATCAAATTGCAACAACAAGTTGACGATTTATTAAGAATAGGTAAAGAAAACCAACAAAATTCATCACTCGAAGTAGCCAACTTAAAGAAAGAATTGGAAGAAAAATTAGTATCGTTGAGAACAGTTGAAGAAAATTATAAAGAAAGTTTACAATCGGTAAATAATACTTCAAAAGCACTCGAGCTTAACCAAGACGAATTGTTAAATCAACGTAATTTACTAGATAAATTAATCAAGGAAAATAATGAACTCAATATCTATAAAAAAGCTAGTCAAAAAGACAGTCCTCCCACCGTTGATGATGAGCAAGTATTTAATAACGCTCACTATAACATGAAAATTAAAGATTTAGAGGCTGATTTGTACATCCTCAAACAAGAAAGAAATCAATTAAAAGACACCGTGACATCTTTACAAAAACAATTGTATTTGGAAAATAATTAATGTATATTACCATCTAGTAGTCTATCATTTTCTACACTTAGATAATTTGGTACCGAAAACTCATCTCTCGGTGTATTAGTTTCTTCTGTTTCTGGTGGTGAATTCAATTGTTGCTCTTCGTCATCCGGTGGAGCTGAAGGTAACAAACTATTTTCATGTAATTGCATTCTTTCCTTTTCAGAAAGCTCTTGATTATTGATCGATATTTCGTTATAGTTTGGCGCAGTATAAGGCGGGGTTATCACATTGATCGACGTAGATGATCTCCTTGATAAATTGACTTCTTCAGATCGATGCGTTCCAATGTAAATTTCTGTAGTCAATTGAAGAAACTTTTTCGATCGCTTAAATTTATCGGTATTGACAAATTTTTCTTGTTTCTCTTTTGCTTCATCAAACACAACTGATTTACCAGATAAATTAATCAAAACTTCAATAAAGTATTGGAAACTCACTAATGGACATCCTGCAATCGTTGGAAAGGCATCGGCTGGCACTCGTATACTTGAGTTTATCTCACTAGAAAACGTTTTGGGATCAACATAGAGCGGTAGCACCAGCTGTTGTAGATCTTTTCGAAAACTTTCCACTACTCCATCGGGCCCATTGTCTAACCGACAAACCCTAACAAACGTTATTATAATTCCATTAACATCGGTCACTTTCTTTAAATGGTTTATGGATAATTTAATCGGTATTGATTCTCCTCGTAGATACCCTCTTTGAGGAACTTCTAAAATCACCTTTATACTTGAAGCTTCATCTTCCGTGTCAATAGATGAGAAAGTTCCAAGTGTGTTTATCGTTGATGTAGAGGACTGCGTTCGTATAAGTTTGTTATGTCTTGGATCTTTTAATATGAGCCGTTTGGGCTTGGGTCGAGGTAAACTCGAAACATCTATTGGATTTATTAAATTAATCAATTTCTCAGAACTTATCAAAGGGTTAGTTAGTTGTTTGACATTGTCCACCAATGTGTAGGACCCAATGGTCCCTATTGCTCCTTTCAATACGTAATTTATCAGTCCCTTGCCAAAATCAATGGATGTATAAACTCTCTTGTTGGGTAGTTTCACGATAAATGGAAACACATGCTCACCTTTATTCAATCCACTTGAATCTTCTTCCTCACTCCCATATATTTTGATATTATGATCAAACAATGTATGCTTCAAAGGTCTTAGTTTCAGATGCGAACTAGCATTTATCTTTATAAATCCTATCAAGGATAAAGTGACAATGATATTTGCGAGATTTTTCTTTGAAATTAAAACAATTTGTCCACTAACCTCGTCTCCTGGCAACCAAACTTTATGAGGATTATCTAGTTGAATGTAGAAATCATCTATGGAGTTCGTATCTTCTAATTCCTTGGCAGGTAGTATCTTGGATACTGCTCGTCTCATTAGGTTATTATGTTTAAATGAATTTAATTTTGTTGAAAATAGATTGTTGTACACTACCAATTTTATTGTTTGTTTATTATTATACTATTATTATACAAGGCGTATTTCATTTTGTTATGCTTTAATCAAATGTTTTCTTTGTACCTTGGAATTCAGTTCTTGGGGAACTAGTTCTTTCTCTACCACCTCTAGCACCACCCCTAGCACCACCTCTGAACCCACCTCTACCACCACCCCTGGCACCACCTCTACCACCATTACCACCGCTTGGTTGGTTATCTCTTGGTGCAGAAAAATCTAATCTACAAGGTCTGTTATCAATGTATTCCCCATTCAATGCTTCCAAAGCAGCCTTAGCTTCATCAACAGTGGAAAATTGAACGTAACCAAATCCTTTTGGTTGTTGCGTATCTGGGTGAGTTGGGATTCTACATGAAATAACACTTCCATAATCACCAAAAATCTTGAATAAATTGTCTCTTTCAGCATTGAATGATAAGTTACCAATGAACAAGGTGTCACTTGGTGCACTTTGTGAGTCTCCAAATTGTTTGGCTCTGTCATTTGGTTTAGATGCGTGTGGCTTACCAGTGGACATATCTATATTGATTGGTCTACCGTCAATTTCTTTACCTTGTAATTCAGCAAGGGCTTTTTCAGCTTGAGATTTTGAATCAAAGTCAACGTAACCGTATCCTCTTGATTTACCAGTAGCTCTTTCCATTATAACTCTAGCACCGATGACACCACCAATGTGTTCGAATTCTCTGTGTAACCAGTCATCATCGATATTCCAAGATAATCTACCGACAAATAAAGTAGCAGGTTCTTCTTCAACTTTAGCTTTTTTAGCTGGAGCTTCTTCTGAATCTTCGTTCTTTCTTTTCTTGTCTGATGATTCCTCTTCTGAGTCTGATGAATCAGATGAGGAGCTGTCTGAGTCCGAGTCTGAGTCTGAGCTTGATGAGGAAGATTCTTTTTTATCTTTAGTGTCAGCTTTATCTTCGTCTTCTGAGTCTGAGTCGGATTCTGATTCAGATGAGGATGAGGAGTCGGATGAAGATGATGAGTCGGATGAAGATGATGAGTCGGATGAAGATGATGAGTCGGATGAGGAGCTTGAAGAGCTAGATTCTGATTTAGCTTTCTTGGAATTTTTAGCATCGGTTTTCTTTTCTTTTACTGGTTCCTCTTCTTCTGATTCTGATTCTGATGATGATTCTGATGATGAAGAAGATGATGAAGAAGAAGATGATGATGAAGATGATGAAGATGAAGATGATGAGGAAGATGATTTTAAGGTTGATTTTTCTTTGACATCTACTTCGTCTTCAGACTCTGAACTTGAATCTGAGCTAGAGTCTGAGCTAGAGTCTGAGCTAGAGCTTGAGCTTGAACTGGAGCTTGAACTAGATTCAGATTCTGAGCTGCTTTCAACTTTCTTTACTTCTTTTTTAGCAACTTTGGTTGCTTTACTTGATTTACCTGTTTTAGCCATTATAATAGATGATAATTTTTCAATTATTTTGAATTATTTTTCGTGAGATGAGTTACAGATAAAAAAAAACAAGTACAACTATCACTTGGGATACTACCCAATATGGAAGTCTACATTTTCCAAATTTTTCTAGCGGTAGCGGAGCGAATTAATGTCACTTGATTTCGTATTATTAAAAATTTCATAATTTTTCAATTTCCAACTTTCGACTCATTCCCCATGTTTGTCTTCAAAAGAATGGTATCTAGAATACCGCCGGTCAAACTAGCATATAAAAATATGTTAAAGGATCCATCGAGGAAATATCCTGCTGCAAAACAAATCAAAGTCAATAGAACTTGGCCTGATAAAGTAATCACAAAAGCTCCAAGATGGCTTTCTACAGATTTAAGAGATGGAAACCAATCATTACCTGATCCCATGTCTATTGATGAAAAGAAATTATATTTTCACAAATTACTCGATATAGGGTTCAAGGAAATCGAAGTATCTTTTCCATCAGCCTCACAAACTGATTTCGATTTTACTCGATACGCAGTTGAAAATGCCCCGGAAGACGTCAGTATTCAAGTTTTGACTCAATCTAGAGAAGAACTAGTCAAGAGGACAGTTGAATCAGTTATTGGAGCTAAGAAAGCAATCATTCATATCTATTTAGCTACTTCTGATTTATTCAGAAATGTAGTGTTTGGCATGTCCAAAGAAGATGCCATCAAAAAAGCTATTGAAACCACCAATCTCGTCAAACAATTAACTAGTCAACACCCAGAAACCGAATGGAACCTTGAATTTTCTCCAGAATGTTTCTCAGATACTCCGGTTGAATTCGCAGTTGAGATTTGTGAGGCAGTTAAAAACGCATGGAAACCGACTAAAGAACACCCAATGATATTCAATCTTCCAGCTACTGTTGAAGTTGCTTCTCCAAATGTATACGCTGATCAAATCGAATACTTTTGTCAACATATCACTGAGCGTGAAAAAGTGGTTGTTTCAGTTCATTGTCATAATGATAGGGGGTGTGGTGTTGCTGCTACTGAGTTGGGGTTGTTGGCTGGTGCTGACAGAGTCGAAGGTTGTATTTTTGGAAATGGGGAAAGAACCGGTAACGTTGATTTAGTAACGGTTGCATTAAATTTATACACTCAAGGTATCTCACCTCAGCTTGACTTTTCCGACTTGGAAGAAATCATTGAAATTTCAGAAAAATGTAATAAGATCCCAGTTCCAGAAAGATCTCCTTACGCTGGATCGTTAGTAGTATGTGCTTTTAGTGGATCCCATCAAGATGCAATCAAGAAAGGGTTTGCAAAAGCCGATCCTGAAAAATGGGCTATTCCTTATTTACCATTGGATCCAAAAGATATTGGTAGAAATTACGAAGCTGTCATTAGAGTTAACTCTCAATCAGGGAAAGGTGGTGCTTCATGGATCATTCTTAGATCTTTGGGATTGGATTTACCAAGACAATTACAAGTCCATTTTTCCTCACTAGTACAATCTACCGCCGATTCGTTAGGTAGAGAAATGAAATCAGCTGATATTGTCAAATTGTTCCAAGATGAATACATCAATTCGGAACCATTGAAATTGGGCAATTTTGAAATTACAAATAATCAAGGTGAAAGAGAAATCTTTGCTACTGTGAATAATGAAAAAATACAAGGTAAAGGAAACGGTCCGATTTCAGCATTCATCAATGCATTATCAAACAAGTATGGAGTCTTGTTTGAAGTGAAAAATTATTTTGAACATTCGTTAGAAAGCGGTTCGTCATCAAAAGCAGTGTCATTCATTCAATTGGGATATTTGAACAATAATGGAGAGAAGGCTGTTAAATGGGGTATAGGTATTAATCATGATGTTTCGCAAGCTTCGATAGAGGCTATTCTTAGTGTAGTAAATGGTTTAAAAAATGAGTTAAATATACATTAATCATCTTGATCCCAATTACCTGCTCTTGGTTGTTTTGGCATGACGGGACCTCCTGCTCTTTTAGCCATGATGATTTGATCTATAGACAAAATGGTATTGGTTGCTTCGACTGCTAAGTCAATAGCTGATTTCTTAGAAACGTATAAATCGAAAACTTCAGTCTCCTTAACATCACCGGTGTCAATGTCGACTCCGACCTTAACTAGTCCCTCAGAATGAGCCGCGTGCAATTTGGAAATAACTTCACTAGAATCAAAACCACTAGTTTCAGCCAAGACTCTTGGTATAACTTCAAAAGCTTTTGCGAAATTTTTTATCGCCAATTGTAATAAACCTGGAGTTTGCTCCCCATAGGCATTTATCCTCTTCATTAATTCAATCTCAACCGCTCCTGCACCGGGAAGCAATCTTTTATCTTTGATAAATCCTTTTATTGAATTAACACCATCATCTATAGCTCTTTCGATATCGTCTAGGTTATTTTGAGTCGCACCACGAATAATTATTGTTGCTGTTCTTGAAGTTGATTCGTTTTGCTTGAATATTGTTACTCTATCACCACCGATTTCTTTGGTTTCAACCACGTCGATTTCACCCATTTCATCTGGCATTGGAGCACCTAGTCTTGGTAATGGTGTGGCACCACAAACTTGACAAACTCTTCTAAGATCAAACTTACTTGGTACTTTCAAAACCAATATTCCGTGTTTATTCAAGTAATGTAATGATAGCTCTCCAACATTTGACCCTGCAACAACGACTTTGACACCTGAGTCGTGAATTTCTTTACACATTTGATCCAATTGTTGTTCTTCTCCTTTTGTGAAATCCAACATTTCTTGTGCATTGTGTAATAACACAGTTCCTTTGGTTTCAGTGGTTGAAATGTCTATTGGACATGTAAAAACAACTACTTTCGCTTTGGAAGCTTTTTTTATAGATCCCTCAGGCTCTCTTGGGAAAACCATACCTTTGACTACTTCAGATTGACTTAAACTTGCACCCATTATCTTGACAACTCTTATATTATCAACGTTGAATGAACCATTTTTGATGATCATGTCAACGGCATCAATTATCAATTTACTGATGATGTTTTCTTGTCCGTATTGTTTAGCCGCAACTACTGATTTCAACACCTTTTCCAAATCATCTGTATCCACAATCAATTCATCCAAAGTTTTCATCACAAATTTGTTGGCCAAATTGAATCCTTGAATGATTTCAGTAACATTTAATCCCAAATTGATTAATTTCTCAGCAACATTCAAAAACTCTCCTGCTAAGATAATAACCAAATTAGTGAAATCACCCATTTCAAATTCTTGTTGTTTTGAAGCCATGATCAAAATTTTCACAACGGGGTGTACAATCTCCAACTCATTCAACATGGTGGCAGCATCATTGGTGATGAATTTTTTACCCAATTTGTTGACAATGATTTTATTTCTACCACTTGGTCCCATGGAAGTCAATAATATGGAGGCTATTTCACGCACAGCTTCTATGTTACGTATAATTGCACCATCTGCATTTGAGTAGGAGCTATATCCATTCTTGAAAAGCCCTGAATTTGGAGCTTGTGGTAGTTTCAAAGACATGGATAGTTTGATGAGATTTTTTGAGTTTTTTTTTTTTTTCTATCAAATGTTTAGAATAATACAACCAAATTTAATCAACTCACGTCTCAGACTCGCTAATACAAAATTCTGTACAAGAACAATAGTGAAGTCGACACTATGGACAATTCCTAACATATTGACATATAGTAGAATTTTAACCACTCCGTTAATTGGATATTTCATAACGACGGGTGAGTCTAAAATTGCATTACTGTTTTTCACCTATTCATGTGTCACAGATTTTGTTGATGGGTATATAGCGAGAAAATATAACATGAAATCTATAGTTGGGTCAATAGTTGACCCTTTGGCCGATAAATTCTTGATGACCGTGTGTACATGTTCATTAGCTTATGTGAACGCGATACCCATGGCGATTGCTACGTTGATCATTGGCAGAGATGTAATGTTGAGTTTTATGTCATTTTACTACAGATACAAGAGCTTACCACCACCGAAAACATTTGATAAATTCATCAGTATTGGTCAAGTTCCAACTATCAGTGTTCACCCTAATTTTTTGGGCAAGTTGAATACGGGGTTGCAAATGGTGTACATTGGAAGTTTGGTTTATAAACCATTGTTTGAAAGTTATATAGATGGAGCAATGTTTGATTATTTTGGTTATATTGTGGGAGCAACCACTTTACTCAGTGGATTGAATTATATATTCAGTAAGAATGCATGGAAATATGTAAAATAGATGGTTTGTTTAGTAATAAACACTTGACTAGAACAGGTTCGTACTTTAATGTGGCGAGTACTTGAATTAACATTACTAGAATCAAGTTGGGGTTTTTAGGAGTGAACTGAATTCTCTTAAATTGGCGACGTACTAATAAGTCAATAGTCTTACTATGATGTTGCAAATTAATCATGGAATATAATAAATCCAAGCAAAACCGACCTGATTTTCTAGTAACCAAGTATCGATATATCCAAATGGTATGAGACATATCGTCAACCATTTCTAATAACTTGATCATCTCTTTTCTGTGGTATTTCAATTTACTTATGAATAACTTGATAAGTTCGTCATGATAATTTGTTCTTTCCAAAGTCATAAAATATCTTGCAACACGATAATTGATGGTACTACATTTGATCTTACCCAACTGTTTCTGGTAATAGTCAATGCCATGATTATGCAAGATTTTCAAAATATCTAAATCGATTAAATTTGCAACCACCAAAGCTAATGCCAAATCCATTTTTATATTTTTTCCCGTTGTCTAATCCATATTCTTCTACGTATAAAATTACCAAAATAATACTTACCTTTCCATCGTTTATCATCTTGAAATATTAGTAAATTATATACCCATCCATTAGGATCCACATCTTTGAACATAAAGACGTACCAATTATTCCAACTCCATTTCCAATTGAAATCAGGCAATGGATAATTTTCAATATTCGATAAAGAGATATTCAATTTCTTTCCATTTATATTCTGATAATGGTTTGGATCAATGAATGGTAGTAATGATTTCTCGGTAAAGAATGGTATGCCAAAGAACTTAAATCCACGTTGATTCTCAATTAAGAAATCAAACTGATACGGGGTAGACTCAATGGAAGCATTATATTGTTTGAATAGTAATAAATCCTTATCGAAAGAGTTTTGATGTGAACATAATCTCGTTAACTCTTGAATCAATCGTACCGATTCTAATTCTTTATCCATGATTATATAATCATATGGCAAATTATATTTTTTTTTCTTTACATTTATTTTCATGTAGCCAGAAAATTTATTCTATGCATTATTAATCATGAATAACTTTCCATTTGACGTAGAGCTGAAAGAGCAACCACAATTACCTCCAAATGTAGTGGAGGCTAATGGGCAAGAAGGCAAGAAGTTTTCATTCCACAATCCATTCGATTACCATTCGTACCCTATAACGAATCCACCCATATTTGACTCTACCACAATGTTACCGTACAGTACGGACGGAGTGCCTAGAAGAAGAAGAATTTCGATATCGAACGGTCAAATAGGACAGATAGTAAACCATGAAGCATACTTTGAGAACGAAGATTTAGATTCAAGTTTGGACCAAGATTTACAATACAAAATAAACGAAATGGAATTTTCTCGACCTCAAACTACATTCGTCGTGGACAATTTTCAACCACCAGTGATAGCTCCTCCACCAATACCTATAAATGGACTACAAGGACCACCAATACTATCTCAACAACCACCATTGCCACCACCACCACTAGCACAGCCGATTCATAGTGTTTCTGAAGTTGCAGGAGTGCCACCACCAAATCATCAATTAATCTACAATAACGAAGTGATATACAATGCGGAAAATGGCCCCATTCCCGGGACAGCTGCGTGGAAAAAAGAACGATTGTTAGAGAGAAATCGAGTCGCGGCTTCAAAATGTAGACAACGGAAAAAGCAAGCTCAAATGCAATTACAAGATACAGTGAATAAACTAGAGGACGAAATAAAGATGAAAGATGCGAAAATGAATGAATTGGAGCGAATGATAAGTCATTATCAATCTAGTATTAAATTAGCTTTGAAAAGTGGTGATTTTAAAACGTTGCAAGGTTTAATTTAAGGTATCGGCAAAATTTGGTCACATGACTTGACACCTTCGCCGATAGATGTTGATATAACTTTTGAGACTCCTGGAGATGATTCTTGAACAGTATATTCTTTCTTCCACCCAGATACATGACCATAGTATTTGTACAATTCAGATAACACTTTATCCTCATTCGATTCGTCATAATATATAACCGCATTTGGTCCAGCATCAAATGTGTAAGCAGCAATAGTTTCTTGTTGGTTGATCTTTTCCACCATTTTAATAATCCTCTTACTTGTATCATTCAAATAGAAAATAGGTGGGTAAGAATCCAAACAAACCGAGTGGAAAGAATTGGAATCTCTCATGGTTAATTCGGCAAAAAGGGGGAAATCTTTATTCAAAATAGCCTTTTTCATCTCGACAAATCTTTTTGGTACGACATAATCAATTCTATATTTGAATAAGTCGGAGGTCTTGACTGTTGTTTGCATACCCACTGTACTTGGAGTATCTTTTTTATCATCGGAAACAACTAAAATAATTGCTTTTAGAGTTGGCCAATGGGATATAGGTGCAATTTCAACTGCTTTGGAGTCTTCCCCATCCAATTCATGACCCATTTCCCATGCTACAAATCCACCAAACAATGATCTGCATGCAGACCCCGAACCTTTTCTTGCAATTTTTGATAATTCAGATAAATCTTGAGGTAATTCATACAATTTTGCAATCCCGTAGATTAATGCAGCAAACCCTGCAGCTGAACTAGCTAATCCTGCAGCTGTTGGGAAGTTATTTTCAGACACAATTGTGAGTTTCATTTCAGATAACCCATCGTCCTTGTATTGTTTTCTTAAATTTCTTAAATCAGCAAGACATGCTTGAGTTCTTGGTGTGTTCAATGATTCCATTTTACCATTTAAATAAAGTTTGTCCTCGGTAAATTCTTCACTTGCATACACGGTAGTTGTTGTTTTTAAATCATTCTGTGATAAAGTAACTGAAATAGATGAATTGGTTGGTAAATTCAATTTGGGATCGCGTTTACCCCAATATTTCAATGTCTAATTTGTTAGTAATGTCTTGAAGCTCATAAGTTTCAATTGTAATTGGACATACAGCGATGTTGACAGGGGCTGATACAGAACTATAAATCATTTATTATACTACACAATTAGAAAATTTTTTTTTTTTTTTATTGATTTTATTTTGATTTTTGTTTTAGAATCTTGTTTGGGTTTTTATTTTCTGGTCCATTTCCAAATTCTCGCTTTACAATCACCAGAACCGGTTGCAAAGATGCCTTCTGTGCCTTGAGAGTTTAATGATACAGCCACAGAGATGACTGAGTTTCTATGTCCTTGTAACATTAATAATGGGTTTCCACTTGATTGGTCCCAGAAAATAACCCCTCTATCTTTGGAACCAGATAAAATATATTCGTTATTTGGTGTACAGCATACACTCAACACAAAATCTTTATGACCAATGTAGGTGACATCACAGCTTGAATTTTTACTTTCTGGAGATTTACCTTCAAGGTTCCATAATTTGACTGTTCTATCTAATGAACCACTAGCAATTTGATGTCCATTGACATTGAATGCTACTGAATATACTGAGTCTTCATGGCCATTTCCATTTTCATTACCTGAGTCTAATCTTTCAACTAAAAATCCGGTGGTTGAATCCCAAACTCTAACAGTTCTATCTAAGGAACCAGCAGCAATCAATTTTCCATCGGGAGAAACAGCTACAGTGGTAACGCCATCTTCAATGGATAAAGTTAATGAGCATTGACTGGATCTAGTATCCCAAATTCTAACTGATCTGTCTCCACTACCACTGACTAATCTATCACCGTCAGGAAAGAAATCTAATGAATAAATATCTTGTTCATGACCCCTTAATATTTTAATAATTCTTTTTGTTGACAAATCCCAAATTCTGATCAATTTATCTTCAGCACCCGTGGCTAATAATTTACCATCGGGGGAAAAACAAACACTTCTTATGTATAAATCACCATTGTTAGATGGAGCCTCACCATTGCTAGATTCCTCTTTATTTTCTGCAGATGTTTCGTCGACTAATTTGGCAACCAATTCACCAGTCTCTACATTAAACACTTGAGTGGTTTTATTACAACCGGTAGCAATAAATTTACCGTCTTTGGAGAATCTTACACAACAAACAACAGAAGAATGGTCCAATGAATGGATTAAATCAACGTCTAAATCTCTTGCAAACGCAGGATTGTACAAGACATAATAATCCAAATTTTGTTTTTTGAAATCGGGATTAGCCTTAGCCACATCCAAGTCGGATAAGAACGGTGGGATTTCTTTAACATGCAATGCTTTTTGAGCCGGATTTACCACGTATTGAGATTTGTCAATCACAGTTAAAGCTGTAGAAGTTTGAGGTTGAGTTTGTGGTTGGATTGAATTGATTGGAGGTACAATAGGAGTCTTGTTTTGCAGTTGAATTTGGGCAATTGGGGGTTGTACTTGTAGAGCAGGTTGAGAAGGTTGAGTGGAGACTGGAGGTTGAGGTACATGAGGTGGCTGAGGTGGTTGTTGGGATTGTGGAGCTTGTTGTTGCGGTGGTTGTGGTGGTTGAGGCTGTTGCAGTTGTTGTTGTTGTTGTTGTGGAGGTTGAGGTGGTTGTTGTTGTGGTTGTTGGTAACCATTTTTCATCTGTCTGTCCCTATTTTCTAATTCGGTTTTCAATCTCAATATTTCTTCTTCATATGCTTCTTTAATCTTTCTATGAGCCATTTCCAACTCGTAAACTGTTTGACGTATTTGCTGTAACTCAGTGTTTTGTTGAGAATACTTTAATTGGAAGTCTTCTTCTACTTTTCTGAAACTAGAGGCCTCATTGATGGTATATTGAAACTCTTGTTTGATAGCATCAAGTAATTCATCTAGTCTATTCAGCCTAGGGTACGAAGTCATGATTGATGATTTGTTGTCAATGAATTTCGTTGTAAATTATATTTTTTTTCTTTCTCACTTTTTTTTTAATTTTTTTTTTTTTTTAATTTTTTTATTTTTGGTTTTATTTTTTTGGTTTCTGATTGATGAAATTTTTCTTATGTTAGTTTTATTTTTACACCCGTTACCTTAATTTTACACCCCATGTTTATTTGTTTACAAGTCGTGTTTATTACAATAGAATAATACTCTATTATCAACACTTTTTACCAATCGTTTATCCATTGGTAAACTAAACTTACTTTAATTTTTAAATTTATCTCCACTCAATATCTATTTCTGTTCACACTGTTTCTTGTAATTGACTCGCTGATATTAATCTTATGTTTTTACTGTTACGATTATACATTGAATATCTATTTCTGTTTTTTCTCCACACCTCCGTTACTAGATGAGGGTTTCCTTTTTCTAACCACGTTGGACAAATCATTGATTGGTGCCTCCTTCTTCTTTTTCTTTACCATTGAGTTCAAGTTATTCACAATTGATTCCCCCATTGCTGTTCCTTCTTTAGACACCTCTTCTCCTAGTATACCCTTTATGATATTTAATTGTTGACTTTTAATTTCTTCATTAGGGTCTTTTAATAATTCTTGATACTTTTCAGTCAATTCTTGAACCATTTCTTTATTATTCTTCAATTTCTCTGCATCAGTCTCCAGTTTACTTCTTTCCTCAACTGTTTCTATTGCTAAGTTTATCTGCTCAGCTGCTTTTTTTCTCGAGTCTGGGTCTTCAACATTAAACTCCAAAGCCAAAGCTAATTTATAATGCGATTCACTAATCAATGATGAATTTGGTGGATACAATTTTTTCCTTAGTTCAAGACATTTCAGTAAATCTTCACTTGCTTGTTTGAAATTCTCAGCCTCTAATGAAACCTCACCTAGAATATCATAAGTTTCTGATAACTTTTTGGTATTCAAAATGTATTCGTCATCTGTCTCTTCTGATTCTGATGATAAGTAGGGAATTTTCGATTCTTTTCTTGACTTGTCCACTTTTTCCTCAAACAATGCTCTTGTGACATCTAAGATCTCCCACGCAATCTCAAAATCGGTCTTTTCCTCTTGGTCATCTTGTTCTTCTTCAACTATTGGGGTATTTTCTTGTTGAGTTTCCTCATTTGTTTCTTGTTGTTGAACATCTCTACTTCCTTGTTCTTCAATTCCTTGTTCTCCAATTTCTTGTTCTACTGGCTCTGCATTGTGAAATTGGAATTGTCCGCTATCATCGACTTCCTCATTCTCTTCACCTTCTTCTTCATCATCCTTAGGCTCCTCTACTTTTGCACCACCAAACACTTCTGAATTATTCACTCCGTTTTGAAATAACGCTTTACCGTATAAAAATAGTAAATCAGCATCTTCTTCACCTTGTTTAGATGAATACAATTCACATGCCTCGCCGTACTTCTCTGAAGCTAATTCGTAGTCCTTGCTGGAATAGGCTCTGGACCCTTCTGCGATGATCTTTGTAATCTCAGATGAGTAAACCATTAATGACGATAAATAAATGTAAAGACGCGCGTTGTTACAATTAAATAGACCAAGAGCTACCAAAAGATATCCAGTGGTGAAAGTTTGTAAATTACGGGTAATAGAGTCTATAGATAGATAAATACAAGCACCACCATTCCCTAAACTTCATTCAATTTTCTAGTTCACCACCTCAACTTGCAAAATTTGTGTACCAGTGCGATAAATCATACACATTTTGTTTACATTCTTCAATTCATGTCTAATTCATCCACACTATCGAAAAATCTAAAGAGGAAACCCCCACCGTCAATAGAGGTGAACACTAGAGTTGAAGATCTTTCATTCAACGACTCCTTTCAATCGTTTGAGTCGCCAAAACCAAAAGGTCCTAGAGATTTATGGGAATATAATGATACCCTTCAATCACCCACTGGATCACGAACAAATCCTCCTTATCCGATCGAGGACCCAATTGAACTAGATATGATATTTGATGAGTATGAGTCACCATCACAGATTAGAACCAAGGAGATAATTAATCAATCCATCTATTCCACCTCACCTATAATACCCACACTTTCAACAAAACATTCCTTTCCAAGTATATATACTCAATCGCCATTAAGTTCTCCAAATCGACACACAAGCATCCAATCTAGTCGATCTCCGTCTCCTCCCAAACGTCATTATCGAGATCATTCAATCGGGAGTATCGAATTCAACATAGAGGATACATCAAATACATCACGGTGGAATTCGGTCCAATCGAGAAAATCATACCATGTAGTATCTGATAATCCGTTTTATGAAGTTGATGATGAAAAGGGGTTGGAGTCCCCCGCAACTGAATATTTCGATTACTCAATCTTACCTGAATTGCCCAAGTCCTCAACGGCAACATTGACAAAGGAATTACCTCCAACGCCATTGGACTTGCCTAGCTTACCATTTGACTCTTCATCTTTACAAATGCATCATTTCGAAACATGTATGAGAGTATGGTCATTATCCGATGTGTTCCAATGGTGTTTGAAATTGAGAATATGGTTGAATGAATCGAGTATATCGAAACAAGAGTTGAAGAAGGCAATTGTTCGATTATTGGCGTATCATAGAAATGATATCTCATTGGACATACTAACTAAGAATTGTAATGTCATCATTGAATCATTGATTAAAAGTGGTTCAATTCAAATATCGAATAATTTAGTGATGTTTCATCATGGTTACATCAACGGGGTACTACCAGAGTTGACTCCTTGTTATTCTCAAACTCCTCATTTCGAGTCCTTATCATGTTACTCCAACATTTGTCCATTTAGTAAACAGTTGAATCTTGAACGAATAATGAGAAATACAAATATCGATCAAGTATATTTACAAAATGATTGGGCTTCTCATTGGCATTTGACAGTTGAGGATCTACGCAATTTGAGTCCCGGTTTAATCAAACAACAAAGTTATATCTTTGATTTATTGCGATACGAACAAACATTCATTGAGAGGTCAAAATGTTTTGTGGAAATTGTGGCTCCTGAATTCATCAAAGCAGCTAAAGAGTTGAGCGTTCCTATCAAACAATTTGAAGAAGAGATATTGACTGTGGGTGAGAGAATAGTCAATATTCATAAAAGTCAACTATTTGAACCATTGTTAAGAATTCTCATTAGTGAAGGTAAATTCATTCAAAATATCAATGAAATAGCCAACGTGTATCGCAATTGGGTCATTGAAGTAGGACCATACCTTATCAAATACATGAATCATATGCCATTGATTGAGGAATTGTTAAAATTGCAAGAAATGAAATCGTTCGTCGATACTCATATAAGTAACTTGCCTAGGGTGAAACAATTGAAAGTGAATGTTGCAATATTGTTTATTAGTACTTTTAACTCAAGATATCAACAGATACCATTACAATTATTAGATATTAGGAAAAAGTATCAAGATGACGAGCCTGAATTCATATCATTAACCACTACAATTGAGGAGATTAAAAAGTTGGGTAACAAAATCAATGAATCCAAGAAAATAGCTGATAGTCTACATGCATTACAAGTGATTAAATCTCAATTGAGTTGGAAAAGCAGCATACGACAAACTAATCTAAACTTAACTAGTGCCAATCGAAAATTTATCTGTCGAGGAGATTTAATCAGGCGAAGTGATTTGAAATTTACAACTTCCCTTAATCATGTAATCCTTCTAGACAATTACTTGATCATTAGTGAGAAATCCAAACTGAAGACTGGCACATTCTACAAAATAATAGAAGACCCTATTCCTATTGATTTTATCATATTCGAAGAAAAATTCTCCAAACCAAAATCTTTACCACCATCACCATCACAAATCGATGAAGCTGACGAAGATCAAGCATTTGAATTCAAAGTAAGATACGCAGGTAGGTCAAAGCACTCATACACATTCTCAACTCGAACAGAACGAGAACGAAATGAATGGTTGAATTATATCAAATTGGCAAAGACAAATTTCAATAAAAAAGTTCAAGTAGCCAACCCCTACAAATTACAATTAATCTCAAATACTTGTTTTGGATACGAATACAGCCAACGCGTTTTGAAATTACAAATCCTCGACCCATATGACCCAATTTATCAGTTATGTCTCAATGGGTTAGAGAAATTATCCAATTTGGGAATTGTGGATGATTTGTATTCTTCTAGAAATCGAGTGGTGTTTAGCAAAGTTCAATGTATGAACACTTTCTCATACAATGGGTCTAAATATACCATTGTTGGTTTGAATCAGGGCTTATACATGTGTGAATCTAAACTGAGGTGGAAGAAAATCGTCAATGGTTCTGATTTCACTAAGGTCCACACCGACACAGTATTGAATTTGGTCATAGTGTTGAATGATAGACAATTGAAATATTACCCAATCCATCAGTTTGTCAATGTATACAACGAAACAGATGCAACATTATCATCAGTGTTATTATCAAAAGAGCCAGTATCGTTCTTCACCATGGGCAAACATAAAAACATCACTATGTTATTCTATGCCAAACGAAAAGCAAACGCAACAACCCATTTCAGAGTACTCATACCCGAATCGGACAACGGGGTGTTTCAACGATTCAAAGACGATAAAAAGTTCTACATTGAAGCTGAGTGTTTTGGTATTTCCATCTTCAACTCGTCATTCACCGTGTTTACAAACAAAGGATTCGAAGTGTTGGAATTGGATAAGTTGATACCTCGAACCGTGCCTGATTTGCCAAGTGAGGATAAGAAGGATAGAAAGACTCAGATTGAAACTATACGAAAGTTGATCTCGTCATCGAATATAAAACCATTGGGAATGTTCAAATTACAAAACAATAATGAATTCCTACTAGTTTATAATGAATTTGCCATCTTCATCAACAAACATGGGAAACTATCTCGATCATCAATATTGATTTTTGAATTTAAAGTGAAATCAGTCAAATTTCTTAAGAATCATTTATTTATCATAAATGAAGAAGTGATTGAGATACTTTCAATCAGTGATTTTGTGAAAGGTACAAATAAATTAATACAAGTAATTACAGGTAAGGATATACGATTGATTAATGATGAAAATGTATCAATTGCCATGGCCAATCCCATGGTTTGTGGTTTACAATTGGTCTTCAATCTAGTTTGTAAATGATATAAGTGTGACTTAGTAAAGGTATGAAAAATATAAACTAACAAAAGTTGTCTCAGGTAAAGATATACAAGTAGTCAATGATGAGAATGTATCCGTTGCTATGGTAAATCTCATGGCTTGTGGATCACAATTAGTAATCCATCTAGTTTGATAGACATAATTCCTCGGACGGATTTATTCAAAGTGGAGATAAAATAAATCTGAGTTACCGAATTTCTGGGGTTTTCGTGTAGTTGCAAAAAAAAAAAGTATCCGTATATAAAAGAAGAACACAATTCATATCTTTGTCTAATAAAAATGGTCGATTTCAACGTCAATGGAAAATCCGCAGTGGTTACTGGTGGTACAAGAGGATTAGGTTTATACTGTGCTGAAGTATTGGTACTCAACGGAGCATCAACTGTGATTATCACCTCTCGTAAAGCAAAAGCCTGTGAAGAAGCCAAACAGTTCTTGGAAAAAGCAGCTGAAACACATGGCAAACAATGCAAGATAGTAGCAATCCCAGCTGATATTTCCAACGATGAAGAGTGTTTGAAATTCTTTCAACAAGCGGAAAAGCACCTCGATGGTAAATTGGATATCTTGATTGCTAACGCCGGTGCAACCTGGGGTGCCCCTTTGGAACAACACCAACCAGAACACATAAGAAAAGTGTTGAATTTAAATGTTGTTGCGTTATATCACACAATTAAATTGTTCACTCCATTATTGGAGAAATCTTCAACTGTTAAAGATCCTTCTAGAATATTATTAATGTCTTCAATCATAAGTGTAGCTACTAATGATCAAGTTGGTGTTTATGGGTATTTGGCTTCAAAAGCCGCTGTCACCCATTTGGGAAGAAACTTGGCGGTACAATTCGGGCATCGTAATATCAATGTTAATTCAATTGCCCCTGGTTTTTTCCCAAGTAAAATGGCTAACGGATTAATTGAAGCTGCTGGTAGTTTGATGACCGAGACTAATCCAAGACATAGATTGGGAGAAAAAGAAGATTTACAAAACTTGGTGTTATTCTTATGTTCAAAGCAATCGAATTACGTGAATGGTACCTTTATTCCAATTGATGGTGGTGCCCATTTGAATCAACCAGCTGCACATTTTTAGACTAGTATTGAATACATGAGATATTTTTTTTTTTCTAATGCATGTTTCTATTGTAACTGGTGCTTCCAGGGGTACGTCGATGATAAACGTATACATGAGGTAAACTAACAATTGTAGGTATTGGAAGGGCCATAGTTGAGCAATTGAGCCAACATGAAGATGTCCAGATCATTGCAATTGCGAGAAATGAAGAACTATTAAATAAATTGAAACAAGAGTTCGACAATGTTTCCATTGTAGTGGGTGATGTTACCCAACTATCAACATGTGAGAAAGCCATTGAAATAGCTAAACAATTGGGGCAATTGGACTCACTTATTTTGAACTCTGGTGTATTGGACCCTGTGGGCTCGATAGGGTCTACGTCATTACAAGATTGGAAACGATTATACGATGTCAACTTCTTCTCCATTGTCCAATTGATTCAACTAGCTTTACCATCGTTGAAACAAAGTAATGGTAAAGTGATTGCTGTCTCAAGTGGTGCATCAACTAAATCATATAGTGGTTGGAGTGCCTATGGGTCGTCCAAGGCTGCATTAAACCATTTAATCCAATCAGTCGCGTTTGATGAAGGTATACAAACAATTTCAATTGCTCCTGGTGTAGTTGATACCAATATGCAACAACAAATCAGAACTGAGTTTGGTTCAAGCATGTCCAAAGAGGGACTACAAAGATTTATCGATTTGCACGAGTCAGGCCAATTGGTCAAACCAGAAGTGCCAGCTACAGTATTGGCAAACCTAGCATTGAGAACCTGGCCACTGAATATCAATGGAAAATATCTCAGATACAATGATGAAGAATTGAGTGGGTTTAATAAATAAACTTTTTTGAGATCTAATTTTAATCCTTCTATTTTTTCTTTCTCTTTGTTTATCTTAGCCACTATCAAAATGTTCAAACAAGGATTAAGAGGTCTTAGGCTGTACTCCACTGCACCTCAAGAAAATAGAAATAAAGCTAGAGCATTAATTATCTTGGGATCTTTGGCTATTGGATCCACCATTGCTGCATCACTTTATCGTAATAAATCCACCGATTCCCAATCTCAAACTGCATTCCCCAATGGAGAAGTATCAGTGGTGTTTGTTCTTGGAGGTCCCGGATCAGGAAAAGGAACCCAATGTGATAAATTGGTTAAAGAAAAAGGGTTTGTCCATTTATCAGCTGGGGATTTATTACGAGCAGAGCAAAATAGAACGGGGTCTCAATATGGAGAATTGATTGCAAAATGTATAAAAGAAGGAACTATTGTTCCTCAAGAAGTGACTATTAAGCTCTTACAAAATGCAATAAAGGACAATTACCAATCTGGCAATGATAAATTTCTCGTTGATGGGTTTCCTAGAAAAATGGATCAAGCATTGACGTTCGAGAATAAAATTGCCAAATCTGCATTCACCTTGTTTTTCGAATGTCCTGAACAAGTGATGTTGAAGAGATTATTAGAAAGAGGCAAAACTAGTGGTCGAACAGACGATAATATTGAGCTGATCAAGAAAAGATTCAAAACTTTCATCGACACTTCCATGCCAGTAGTTGATTATTTTGAAAAACAGGGAAGAGTAGTGAAAGTCAGTTGTGATCAGCCTGTAGATGTTGTATTTGGACAAGTAAAGCAAGCATTAAGAAATAGAGGTATATAGATTGAATGTAAATTTTCATCAATATTTTTTTCCTTGTCAAACAATGTCAACCTCTACGGGATTACCACCACATTGGACAATACGAGTGTCGAAAACTCATAATAAGGAATACTATTATAATCAATCTACTGAGGAAAGTTCATGGACTCCACCAGAGGATGCTGATCGTGACGTTTTATCTGAGTATATTAAAAATTTCAAAAATAACGGTTACAAGCCAGTCACCAATGATGGGAAAGTCAAAGTGAATCATTTGTTGATTAAAAACATAACATCTAGAAAACCAAAGAGTTGGAAAAGTCCCGATGGAATCACATTGTCTAGAGATGATGCAATACAAATTTTGAAAAAACACTTGAATAAAATATTAAAGGGAGAGGAGAAATTTGATGAATTGGCAAAAACTGAGAGTGACTGCTCTTCTCATCTGAAAGGAGGTGATTTAGGATACTTTTCAAAGGGCCAAATGCAGCCTAGTTTCGAACACGCTGCGTTCAATCTACACGTTGGTGAAATTAGTGATATAATTGAGAGTGACTCCGGTGTACATATAATTGAAAGAACAGGTTAATAATCTGAAGTGTAAGCCAACTCGAACTCATTGATGAATAGATTATGATATATATACAATTGTTACAATCTTGAATTAAGAAGTCAGTGGAAGATTATGTAGTTTATCTTAACTGTATTACAAACTCACCCCATTCTAACGCATGGACTAGTTTGATATGATAATTGAAATAGTTATTCAATTTCAACAGAGATAAACGATCTCATTTGAAATGTACAAATACATAGTACGAGCATGGAATATGAAGTTCTGCAATTCGAGTAAAAAAGTAATCCGCCAACATCTGACTCTGTGACTGAGGAATTTGTTGCAAACCGATTTTGCCTTTTAATTATATTTCTCACGGCACATTCTCATTGAAGCCAGTTCCACGAATGGAATCAAAAAAATAAATTACACACCGTTGCAATGAGTTTAGGGAACAAAGTGACTTCCGTTTGGAGTGGCTGTCGAAATCTCAAGTTGCAACGTTTACACGTAATTATCCCTAAAAAAACAAATTTATACTACAAATTTCCACATCGATTTAAATTCTTTCCTATTAGATATTATCATTCAATGTGTAAACACAGCTCCAATTCGTCCACTGTGGTTCAAGATAGAGAAGTCTTACCTACAAATGTCAAACCATTGCATTATGATGTGACTTTGCAACCCAATTTTGAAAAATTCACTTTTGACGGTGAGGAAACAATTGAGTTTGATGTTAATGAACGTACTGATTACATCACGTTGAATTCATTGGAAATCGATATCCACCATGCAAAAATTGATGATGTTCCTATTAAGGATATAGTATTTGATGAGGAGAAACAGATTGTCACCTTTAAATTTCACGATCATTTAAAACCAGGTTCAAAAGCCGAATTGTATATTAAATTCACTGGTGATTTAAATGATAAAATGGCTGGATTCTATAGAGCTTCATATACTGAGGATGGAAAAACAAAGTATATGGCCACTACTCAATTCGAGCCTACTGATTGTAGAAGAGCATTTCCCTCATATGATGAACCAGCAGCCAAAGCCAAATTCACAATTTCATTAATTGCGCATAAAGATCTTGTTTGTTTATCCAATATGGATGTTAAAGAGACAAATTTGTTACTTGATGGACAACATGATGATTTGAAAAAAGTTGTATTCAATACTTCTCCACTCATGTCAACATATCTAGTTGCATTTATCGTTGGTGATTTGAAATACATTGAGAACAATGATTTCAGAATCCCAATCAGAGTATATGCAACGGATCAAGCCGCTGCGGATTTGGGAAAATATTCAGCTGAAATCTCTGCCACCACTTTGAAATTTTTTGAATCCAAATTCGATATTGAATATCCATTACCAAAGATGGACCTTGTGGCAGTGCATAGTTTTAGCTCCTCTGCAATGGAAAACTTTTCATTAATCACTTTTAGACCATTGGATTTATTAGTTGACCCAAACAACACCAATATAAATACTAAACAGAGAGTCACCGAGGTGGTAATGCACGAATTGGCTCATCAATGGTTTGGTAATTTGGTCACCATGGATTTTTGGGATGGGTTATGGTTAAATGAAGGGTTTGCCACTTGGATGTCATGGTACGCTTGTGATTCATTATATCCAGATTGGAAAGTTTGGGAATCGTACGTTTCTGACTCGTTACAAAATGCATTGACTTTAGATGCATTGAGAAGTTCTCACCCAATTGAAGTGCCAGTGAAGAGAGCAGATGAAATTAATCAAATTTTTGATGCCATTTCATACTCTAAAGGTTCAAGTTTGTTGAAAATGATTTCAAGATGGTTAGGTGAGGATACATTCATCAAGGGAGTATCACACTATTTGAAAAAACATAAATGGGGCAACACTCAAACATTAGACTTGTGGAAATCATTGAGTCAAGTTTCAGGAAAAGACGTTGTCAAAGTGATGGATATTTGGACTAAAAATATCGGTTTCCCAGTTATTAAAGTTGAGGAACAAGAAGGAGGAAAGAAAATTAAAGTGACTCAGAATAGATTTTTAGCTACTGGTGATGTCAAACCTGAAGAAGATAAAGTTCTCTATCCGGTATTTTTAGGGTTAAAAACTTCCAATGGAATAGATGAATCATTAGTCTTAGATCAAAGATCATCTACATTTGAGATTGACACTAAAGATGATTTCTTCAAGATCAATGGTGATCAAGCGGGTATTTACAGAACAGCTTATGAATCTTCAAGATGGACTAAATTGGGTCAAGCTGGGGTTGATGGAAAATTATCAGTTGAAGATCGTGTAGGATTAGTGGCTGATGCAGGCTCATTAGCTTCATCTGGCTTTATTGAAACTTCAAGCTTGTTAGATTTGATTAAATCTTGGTCAAATGAATCAAATTACGTGGTTTGGGATGAAATCTTGACTCGTATTGGATCTATCAAAGCAGCATTGGTGTTTGAAGATGAAGAAATCAAAAACTCTCTTAAAGCATTCAATAGAGATTTGATTAAGAACAAATTGAATGAAATTGGTTGGGAATTCCATGATTCCGATTCTTTTAGTTTGCAACAATTGAAATCTTCATTATTTTCGAGTGCAGTTTCTTCTGAAGATCCAAAAGCAATTGAATATTCAAAATCTGCATTTAGAAAATTCATAAATGGTGATTCCTCAGCCATTCATCCAAATTTGAAAGCCACTATATTCAATGTAAATGCTAAATTCGGTGACGAGTCTACTTTTGAAGCTCTTTTTAAAATTTACAAAAACCCACAATCAATTGAAGAAAAAATTGCTGCTTTAAGATCCTTTGGTGCATTTACAAATGGAGAGATCTTGGATAAAGTCACTGGGTTATTTTTGCAAACCGACGTGATCAAACAGCAAGACATATACATACCAATGCAAGGGTTAAGATCACATAAATTGGGTATTGAGAAATTATGGACTTGGTTGACTAGCAACTGGGATCAAATTATCGTATTATTACCACCTGGGTTAGTAATGTTGGGATCGGTGGTTAGTTTAGGAACTTCAGGTTTTACAAAGGAAGAGCAAAAGAAAAAAGTGCAACAGTTTTTCGAACCAAAAGACACCAAGGGTTATGATCAATCGGTGGCTCAATCATTGGATATAATCGAAGCTAAATCCAAATGGGCGAGTCGTGATGTGAAATCCATTCAACAATGGTTGAACAAAAATGATTACTAGTGTATATATGAATCTATGTTTGTCTATAGCTCTATTATTCTTTTTAAAAAGCCAAGGTGGAAATCTTTAGACGCCATGATACCATCTTCGAGCACTCCAAACCCTCCTGCTGACCCGGTCTCTGTATTTACGGTGATTTTCAAATTTGGCCTACCACTCTGTTTAAAGTTACATTTATTTATATAGAAGTCCACCAAATCATGTTCAACAATACAATCGGCGTGAACTATCAATGTATCAAATTGAGATTTATCCTGGTGCAATAAAAATCTGAAATATTCTTTATTCGATTTAATCAAGTTTAACACATGGTTCAAGTATGATGGACCCAAATTTCTCATGAATGAGGTGAAACAAGTTAGTTCTAATTGTGCCGTTCGTGGAATGGGATCACTTTTGTATGACTTTAACCCAACACTACCAACACATCTACTTAGGATATCAGAATCAAACTCAAATGAGTCATCTGCTAGTATGATGTTGGAATAGGAAATGTCTGAAATCTGCATATTGAAACTGTTTGGTATGTCACAATTGTAACATTGATCAATGTCTCCTACGAATTGTCTATTCAATTGTAATTGGGTGAATTTTTCACGTTTGATTAATAAAAGGTATAAGTTAAATTTATCTTTAGGTTTGATGGCCAAGTCATCCAAGACATTATGGTGTTTGTTCAATCTGGAGGATTTAATAATTCCATACTTGTATCTTGGTTTATCATAAGATTTGTTGACTAAAGATTTGAGGTTGTTGAAATTATCATAATTGTGTGAATTGAACCAAGAAAATGGAATGATGATGATTTCAAAACTCATGGTGTGGAAATTGGAGTGGAGTCGCGTTGGACAAATGCCGAATTTGAAAAAAATGTAATACCTGTGGAATGCCATAAATCTCTTTAGAAAGCGAGACACAAAATTTACTCACCTTGTAAAATAGAGTCTACATTGTATTATGTAATGGTTGACAATGTTATTATGTAACTGTATGTTTTCTTAGGAATGACGGTTGGAGTACGGCCAGGATAGAGACACTATTAATTGCTAAATGTTTGTTCTAGTTCAAGTTCTAGGCTACATGAGTATTGAAATTTTAATTTAGTGAAAGTTGTGTACGATATCAAGGCTATATTGTAAGATCGTATAGATCGTATGGGAGGTTTAAAAAAGGATGAAAGTGGAAGATCTAAATGATGTAAGGTAAAATTCAATAGGGATGATCAAAGAGTTGGCAACCATCGTACACGTCTTATAAATATACATATACGTGTAACGTGTTGTGTAAAACGATGAAATATGTAATACGTGTTTCAATCATGAAATTACCTGATTCTGTCAAATAGAAAATAAACAGAGGAAAAGAAAAAATGGTATTGATATTCCATGAGATTGAGGTATTGCTATAGTCCGTGAATCGGTCATAGGAACTCAATTGAAGGGCTTATGGATAATGAAGTTGTTGAAGCTCAACAATGAATAGTGATAGATGACGGTTATTTAGTTGTCTTGTCGAATGAAGATACATACTAAATTACGAGATTTCAAGCGCAAAAAAGAACAAGATTTTGAGATTCACTTGAAAGTTGCAGCCAAAACATAAAAATGTGAAAAGTGTGAGAATTAAATAATGGCTAATAATGAAATAAAGGTATATTATGAGTAGCAATATAAGTTGCAGTCAGTCGTTTTCCATATCTAGGACAAGAAATGATATAGAGGGATATGTAAGAAGTTTTGTATGAAAGACTTGTATGTCTAAGAAGTCAAAGACAATTGAGTGGATGATATGAAGGGTGAGATACAAGGGGGCACAATACATGAGGATAAGTACAGATGGGTTTAACTGCAAAATGAAAAAAAAAAAAATGAAATAAATAAAGGAAGTAACACAAAATGAAACAAAATCGAATGATTTTTGTTAAACTTTGGAATACTATACTAAAGAATAGATAGAGATGGTTTTGAGAGTGTCAGTTGTTACAAAAATATTGCTATACGACAATTGTATAGTAATAAATAGTAAGTAGTATTTATAGAAGTAGTTAGTTACTAATAATCAAATAATGCATAACTTCGTATCTGAAGTATTAATAATTTCTTAGTTATTGATATGTAACACCACAGTTAAACTTTTTACACTAGTTACTGTCAACATTTATACAAAACCCATCATCATATCATATCAACTCATACATTTCATGTTTACTAACTATTTTATGTTATTTTATTTTATTTTATCATTGTTATAAATATCATACAATATTTCCATCTTCCGTTTCATATCCTTTTCCTATCCTATCTATCTTTACTTCAACCTTCCATTCGTTCCTCAGACTATCTATCTACTACTAAACTACTACCCATATTTAAACCCTCATAATGTACACCTTCCAAATGAAACCATCTATGTCTAAATCTCCATCACGAAGCGGCCTTCTATTGTTGGGCTACTTGGCTCTATCTACCACTATACCTTTTGTTTTATCATACAAGGAGTCTTACTCTATAAACAATGACAATATCCATAAACTAGGTACCATCTCATCAAGATCTTTATTCAATAAAATATAGTTTCCATCTTTTAATTATCATCATTTTCAAATCATTTCATTTCAATTTCAATCTTTTACGTTGTTATCTTTTGCAACTTATTAATTTATACATTAATTATACTGGTTATGGGTGTTTTTCATTTTCATATGAAACAACAATTTATTCATGTTTATTCAATTGCTTATATACAAAATATACAATAATACTAATCAATAATGTGGTTTTTTATTATATTCTTGAGTCTTTTAAATTTGATAGCATAATCAACATCTTTGTATTAACATTGTTTGATTATAGATTTTCTACCCGAAGCGAGAATCTCCTACTATGTAGTTTTTAGTATGCGCTAAAACATTTTATAGTTCTTTCTTTCCCCTGGTACAAAGTGTCAATCGATGCTAACTAAGAAGATCTACTACTCCAGATTGCGTAATACAAGCTGTCATTTGTAGCTATACTATATTCTTGATTCAGTGAGTAAATCTATTTTTATATTCAAAAACTGTGGTTCCAATTGTTAATTGCTGCAAAATTTTATTTTTTTCGCATTTTCGCACCAAAATGATAAAAAAGATCCAATTGGCTTTATCATGTTTCAAATAAGTCGTATTGAAATTTTAAACTTTGAATACTAGGGAACTTATACATTTCGTAACAATGTCTTTATATGTACAAGAGTATATATTATCTATTTCTTTCCTTTCTTTTTACCAGTTTGAACAGGTGCTGCAGTTTTCTCTTCTACTTTGGCTTTCTTTACTGGTTGCTTTTTCCAATGAGCATCTTTAAATATTGTTTTTAAATCAACTTTCCCATTTATAATATCAAACATTTGTTGTTTTTGAGTTAAATGTAAACCACCATTGTTGATTAAATAAGATGAAGTCACCATACTCAATTGATCATTATTTGTGTTTTTAACTTGGGGTATTTTCCCGTAGTACATTTGTTTGATTCTATCACTTAATACATTGATTTGCGGTGTTAAATTCCAACTTGATTTCGATAACAAAAACCTCGATTTAGTTGCTTTTGGTGCCTTTTCAATCACTTCCTTAGGTAATTTGTATGGATAATTTGACTCCACTAATGATAATTTTGCAATTGATGACAACCTTTGTGTTTTCGATGATTGAAGTGATGGTACTTTATTATAAAAGAAATCCTCTGGAATAATTTTTGGTTGGTATGGAGTTGCAGTTAGATGTTTGGATTCAATTGGTGGTGCTACTGATGGTTTACTATCAGCCAAATCTCTTCTTGGTCTTGTTTGTTGTCTAGTTGGTAAATTTCTTTTAAAAGGTTTGGGATCAGGTTTAGTGGATGAATCAGACTTATTAAATCTGAAAGACCTAGATTGTTTCTGTTCACTATCAACGAATTTATCAACATTTATCGGTTTAAATTGTTTCCTCTCATAATTGTTTGGACTTCGAGGTGTGAATTGAGTTGTTGATTTATCATCAGTTCTTATACTTCTAGGTCTAAACTGTGGTTGTTTATCTGTGTTACTTTTTGAGTTGGTGTTTTGCAATTTCTGAGTTTGACTTTTATCACCTTGAGTTTGTTTTTTGAATCTGTTGAAATTTGGAGTTTTCTTAACGGCATTGTTCAATCTTGTTTTATTTGTCTCAGTAGCAATATCCAATCTTTTGAATAGACTGTTCAAATCAAATCCACCTATCTTGTCATTATTAGAGTTGGTTGTGTTGTATCTCACAAACTTTAGTGAATTTCTTGACTTAGATATGTGTTGAAACATCAATGTCAATAAAAAATTTTCAATCAGTATTGATTAATTTTTCTACTGGTAACTTGGTAGTTTTACATTGACACCTTTTTTTCTCGCTCTTGTCTCAAATCAAGAATCGACATATGAAATACAAGGTAACAGATGACATTTAAAATGAAAACAGTTATTATTAGATAAAATAACATGAGACAATCTTATCAACGATTGTTCGATCATGATTTCAAGTTACATCCTATTTCTCGTAATTTGGTAGCATTTAAATCGAAGAATTGGCCAATCATATTTGAGAATGCCATGTTTTTCTCATCCATAGTAAAGATCTATTCTCGGTGCGCATGAAGATTCTTAACCATATGATAGTTTTAGGAAGTGAGGCAAAATTATACTCATGAATTGCGAGAGCTGAATAACCTGTATACAAAAAACAAATAGACTGTAGAGTAAGTGTAGTGGGTTATATGCTACGAAATAGAGTAATGAATGAAAGTATATGTATATGGATAAGCTCCAGAGTCCAGCCGCAGTCTATATACGGAATAGAGGTTATAAAATACTATATATAAATAACACATAGTTAAGTAATTTTATATAGTTACCAATTAAAATTGAGTATACAAATTTTTTATTTTTATTTTTTTTTTTTTTATTGAGATTTTTTTTTTTTTTCAGCGTTTTTCATTTTTCAAAACTTTCTTCCTTTTCCCTTTTATTACTACTACTACTTTACCTTTCATTACTATTTATTATCAAATCCCATTTGTATAATAACCCATCACAACAGATATATCAATACAAATAGGTCTTAGAAAGTAAATAATAATAAAAATCATGTTGTCAGCTCGTCCTATATTAAGAAACGCTGCTCGTTCAGCCAGTGTTGTTGCAAGATCATCAATCAGAATTGTATGTGTCTTTTACTTTACATTATTATACAACAGTATTACTGAATTGCAATTGATCAATTTTGATTTCAACTGATCATCTCAGAATTCAACTTTTTATTTCCACAGATCCGCAAACTTTCCACACTTTTAATCACAATTCATCCCTTTTCCAATTCAGTTTCACAAATCAAGAGAATGTTTACTAACTCAATTGCTCTAGTCACGTCCAACTTTATTACAAGCACAAAGATTTGCTTCTGCCAAAGCTGCTCCAACTGAAGTTTCATCAATCTTGGAAGACAGAATCAAAGGTGTCTCAGATGAAGCCAACTTAAACGAAACTGGTAAAGTTTTATCAGTTGGGTATGTACAATCAACTTAAACTATTCCTTACTCATGTTGTGTTGTCCATGTTGTCGTTGCCCATGTTGAAAATTTTCTATGACTTTTCATTGGCCAGGATGCGCGGACTAGTTAATTTTTTTTGTGCCATGTCACACACAACAACTTTTCATTCATAATACTAACTCAATTCTTTAGTGATGGTATTGCTCGTATCTACGGTTTAAACAACATTCAAGCTGAAGAATTGGTTGAATTCTCCTCAGGTACTAAAGGTATGGCTTTGAACTTGGAAGCTGACCAAGTTGGTGTTGTCTTGTTTGGTTCAGATAGAGATGTTAAAGAAGGTGAAACCGTTAAAAGAACTGGTCAAATTGTCTCTGTTCCAACCGGTCCAGAATTATTAGGTAGAGTTGTTGATGGTTTGGGTCTCCCAATTGATGGTAAAGGACCATTGAATGCTTCTTCTTCATCAAGAGCACAAGTCAAAGCTCCAGGTATTTTACCAAGACAATCTGTTTCCGAACCAATGCAAACCGGTTTGAAATCAGTCGATGCTTTAGTCCCAATTGGTAGAGGTCAAAGAGAATTGATCATTGGTGACAGACAAACCGGTAAAACCGCTGTTGCCCTCGATGCCATTTTGAATCAAAAAAGATGGAACAATGGTTCAGATGAAAAGAAAAAATTATACTGTATTTACGTTGCTGTTGGTCAAAAAAGATCAACTGTTGCTCAATTGGTTCAAACTTTAGAACAAAATGACGCTTTGAAATATTCCGTTGTTGTTGCTGCTACTGCTTCAGAAGCTGCTCCATTACAATACATTGCTCCATTCACCGCCACCGCCATTGGTGAATGGTTCAGAGACAATGGTAAACACGCCTTGATTGTTTTTGATGATTTATCAAAACAAGCCGTTGCTTACCGTCAATTATCATTATTATTAAGAAGACCACCAGGTAGAGAAGCTTACCCAGGTGATGTTTTCTACTTGCACTCCAGATTATTGGAAAGAGCCGCCAAAATGTCCGACAAAAACGGCGGTGGTTCATTAACTGCTTTACCAGTCATTGAAACTCAAGGTGGTGATGTCTCAGCTTATATTCCAACCAATGTTATTTCAATTACTGATGGTCAAATCTTTTTAGAAGCTGAATTATTCTACAAAGGTATTAGACCAGCCATTAACGTTGGTTTATCCGTCTCCAGAGTTGGTTCTGCTGCCCAAGTCAAAGCCATGAAACAAGTTGCTGGTTCATTGAAATTGTTCCTTGCTCAATACAGAGAAGTTGCTGCTTTTGCCCAATTCGGTTCCGATTTAGACGCTTCTACCAAACAAACCTTGAACAGAGGTGAAAGATTGACCCAATTATTAAAACAAAAACAATACCACCCATTAGGTGCTGAAGAACAAGTCCCATTGATCTACGCCGGTGTCAATGGTCATTTGGATACCGTTGATGTCAATAGAATTGGTGAATTTGAAGAAGGTTTCCTTTCATTCTTAAAATCCGACCATGGTGAAATCTTGGATGTTATTAAAACAAAAGGAGAATTATCAAAAGATGACTTGGCTAAATTGAAATCTGCAACTGAAGAATTTGTCAAATCTTTCTAATCTCTCTCTTAGCATAATACAAAAAGGTCAGTTTTTATAAATTCTATATATAAAATCAATATATATATTCATTAGCGTGTATTTATTTCTCATTTTTTTTCCTCTCTATCTTCTCCATGTCTAATTTGTTATTCAAGAGGAGAGAACGAAGAAAAGGTGCAAAGAGTAAAAAACTCGTCAATTCAGAAATCCCTTCTTCAGTTTCAGGCACAGCCACTCCAGAGATTAAAAATGATACATTTGAATCCGATTTGGATTATTTGTTAGCTAATGACGAAAAAGATTTTGCTCCTCCAGAGTACGTCATGGTTGATCTGTTTGAACAATTGGAAATTGGCAATGACGAAAGTGTGAAGGAGAAGAATAAAAATTTGAAGGGGTTTTCAATCGATGATATCACTAAGGATATTCAAAATATAGACTTCTCAACCGATGAAGAAGATGATCAAATTAGTATTGTGAGGAAAAGTGGTATAGAGAAAATACCAAGACAAGAGTTGGGTAATGAAATCGAAATTGTCCATGATGAGCCTAAGTCTGTTAATGAATCCAAAAGACAAAGAAAACCAAGGAATAGACACAAAGGAAGAAATCAGAAGGAATCAAATGTAAATGAAAAAGTAGTCCCTGATCGAGAAAAGACCGAGTCTAATGAAAAATCAGAAATTGAAGAATCATTAACCCAAAAGAATCCTAGAAAACCGAGATTTAGAAACAGAAACAGAAATAAAACTAGTTTCAACGAACAAACAAAGCCAATCAACACATCCGCAAGCCTAGAATACAATCAAGATCTCCAAAAAGATACAGAGACTAACCGCGATCAAAACGATGTTGTTACTGATCAATCAGAGAAGAAAAGACACAGACCACGAAATAGAAGGAGAACAAAGCCAACTTTACCTAGTGACTCAACCGAGTCTAAACAAAAGGAGCCAACAACGATTGAAAAAGGTTCAAAAAGAAGAAATAGGCATAAGACCAAAAGTGACTTGAGTGAAAATCCCGCTCTGAATCCAGGAGAGAACAATTCTACTTCAATCGATTCCAAGTTTGACTCGAATCTCATCCATAAAGATAAAATTTCACAACTAAATTCTGAAGAGTTCGTCTCAACAAACCATGATCAGTCTGTATCACAAGTAAAGCAAAACAAACCAAGAAGGAAACCCAGGAAAAGAAAGGAATCTACTCAAAACGATCAAATAAAAAACGTTCAACCTAACGAATCATAAACCATTATTACAAAGATTACAAGAGCATGTACCTCAGCCAGAGCTAAGATGATGATCAAGAAGCTTTGGCAAAATTGTGAACATCGGATTAAGTACAAACAAAAACTCAAATTATTGAGACGAGAGTATATGATTAAATAACTAAACTTTCACGAAATATTGAATTGGTCAAAAGATTCAAATATACGATTTAAGTATATAAAATCAGATAAGAAGACATTGTCGTTTCAAATGTATCACATTCAGCTCATCAGTTCTTGACCAATCCTTGTAGTATCTCAACACTTTCTTTCAAGCAACATGCAGTTTTTTATAAACCTACGATAACCCTGACTTTCTAAAAGTAGCTTAGGAGACAATATTTTTC
Source organism: Insectozyma corydali (assembly GCA_003706475.3). Lineage (NCBI taxonomy): Eukaryota > Fungi > Ascomycota > Pichiomycetes > Serinales > Debaryomycetaceae > Insectozyma > Insectozyma corydali. The sequence goes on from PPLL03000014.1 coordinate 226,635, forward strand.
GATTTTGGGCAGTTGCATCGTTAGCGACTTAAACTCCTGGTAGGGCTAGTCAAAAGAAATCAACTTCGCTATGCTTCTCTTGTACTCATTATTATAAATCATTCCAATTAAAGGTTGAATTATTGTATTCCCTCGAGGATTCGCACTTTATTCATATGATAATTCCATCAAATGTGAGATTCCTACGCGTGCCTGAAATAAAAAATTTGAATACTTATCACAATTTTGTATGGAGCGACATTTTTCATCAAACAATGGCTTATTGAAATTCAACAATATATCGGTGATTTCAATAATGTTATGCAATTTGATTTTGTAAGTTCCCGTATATATTATTGAACTCAAATAGTCATAAGTTTTGTAGTTTGCTGTAGTTGTTAGTGATTGGAACGATATCACACTCGAGTGTCTACTGCCTGGTTGAGAAGCAGCTTCAATCTCCTTAGATAATGAATTTGATAATGACCTATTGAGAAATTGTAGTTCATTCCGATAATCTTTTGAATAATTGACTATTTCAAGGTATGAACTTGAAGATAGAAGATAGTTCAACATGAATAACAATGAAATTTCCTGTCGTTCTAGTAAAGTTACAATCTTTGATTCTCTATCACTATCTATTAATAGATTCTCCTCGTTATAAGAAGATAATTTCAAGCATGGATTATCTATTAATATTTTGAGATAAATTTGTGCTTGTTTGAAATCGCCTATTGAGATCAAGTTGAAACTTGTAAAACGATAAAAATTTATCAACTCGGGTAAATTTATCAATTCTTTTGAAATCAAATAAGCAGGATATGTTGGTGGTAATAGTATGAAATGTGAAGATTGATCAACATAGTACACAACCTTGTTGAAATGTACTATCGTGTCGAAAAATTCCAATTGATGATTTTGTAAAACATCCTTGATAGTTGGAAAAATGGAAATATTATACGACTCGGCATTTTCCAACTCTTCAAACTGAAGTATGTACAATACATTTGAAAGTAACTCTTGGTATGTCTTTGTGAACTTCAGTATCAATTTTTGATCTTGTTCAAAAAAGAATACACAAGAATTGAGCAATTTGGATTTACTCTCTGACAATTTCCGATTAATGAACGACCCATGTGGTGTTGATAGATACTCTTTTGATAGTCTCTGTAATTTGGATAGTAATTGAGATATTTCATGTAGACTATGAAGCCATAATAATTGATGATCAACCACTGAATGTGAATTCAACAATTCGAGTATTTCGATGGAAAACTGTTCAAACTCCTGTATTCGAATTTTCAATTCATCAATTGACAAACCATGACACGATTGTACATTAACGAGACATAGGGGTATTTTTGAATTGATTGTTCCTACAACACTCCTCAAAATGGAATCATTCTTAGACATTGATTAATTTGGAACTTTTTTCAAATCGCGACACGACACATATGCCATTGAAGGTCTGTTAAATTAGGTCAACTCAAATCGGTTATCAAGAATATTTTATAAGATTACACTTTGAATCAATTTTAATTTACTTATTTACTTACCAGTTGTAAGCAGAATTCATTTCATACGCACCAACAGATTCGCAATGACAGTCCTAGATATAATAAAACAAGTGGATTCTTTTGATTTCGATAATTCTTACTACAAATTATTAAGTCATGATGGTTTGGTCACACTAGGGTATATACACCCTGATATTGCACGATGTTTCAAATCAGAGGCCTCATTCATCGTTGATGATACAACAATACAGATCAAACCTGAATTCAATACAATAAGTTCAAGAAATACTTTATTTGAACAATTGGGATTGAAATGGAAAGACCTCCCCCAATTTAATGAGCTACTTAGAAAAGGATGGAGAAATGAATTGTACTCTATTTATAATCCATCCACTGAAGTATACATGTTAGTGGAAAGAGCATTGTCGGTCTTGTTAGGAGTTGTCACCTATGGAGTCCATATCAACGGTTATGTTCCACCTGAATTTACGTCAAATAATAAATTGAAAATGTGGATCCCAAAAAGATCAATGACAAAACCAACATACCCTGGAATGTTAGATAATACAGTCGCCGGTGGATTGGGATACCCACATGGGTTACACGAAACTGTGATCAAAGAGTGCTTTGAAGAAGCTGGATTAAATGAAGAGTTTGTCCTGGCGAACATCAAAAGCTGCGGTGTTGTGTCATATATGTATAAAACTGAAGACAATAGATGCCAACCCGAGGTGGAGTACATATATGATATAAGATTCAAAAATGAGAAAAACATTATTCAACCACAAGATGGTGAAGCTGAGGATTTCAAATTAATTGACATTGATGAAATTTTGCAATTGGTGAAACAGAAAAAGTTCAAGCCCAATTGTGGATTAGTCATTATAGATTTCTTAGTTAGACACGGTTATATAACACCTGAGAATGAACCCCATTATTTGGAAATAGTATCTAGATGTCATAGAGCGATGCCATTCCCAACTAGATAAAATATACAATGTAAGTAGCAGCTTCTATTGTCACACAAAACGATAAAAAAAAATTGCAAAACTATACAATCCAATGCTGGGATCATCCAGATCCATTATAAGAGCATTAGATACCTTATTTGTAGAGTGGAATAAGAGCAAAAACCATCATGATATAGATCAAATTATTGATCAATATGTGCAAAAACATAATGAATTGTCAATTATCCAGCAATCTACAAGTTTGAATGATGAACTATACAAATTGTACAATAGATATATCCAGCCTTCTGAAAACATAGAGCAGGAATACAAGTTTCTAGATGTATTGAGGCGAGTTTCATTAGTATTCAATCAAGAGGAGATTGACGTATGGCTTCAGACTTACTTGAAACCATGTTTAGATAGTGCCGGGTTTGATCTATTATTCGTTGAGAAAGCAAGAGATTTTATCAATAACTTGATCAATTATGTCGAAACCAATGATGTTAAGCTTAATTTCTTCAGGAAAGAAATGGCGAAATCTATAATCGATCAAATTATCAATATATATTTACAAAACTCGATCTTACAAGAAAAGTTAAATATCAGTACTGATCTGGATTATAACCATAGTCAAATTTATCACGAAAGAGTGCGATTCATCAAATCAAATTGCAAAACGTTTTTAAGTTTCTATGGTGATAAACATTGCATTGATTATTGTGAGATATTAAACAAACATCTACTAATCCCAAATCAGAGATTGGAAACGTTGATATTGATCTCTGTTTTAGTAAACAACGGTAAAGCCTCGTCATTGGTGGAGACAGAGCTATTTTCAAATTTATTAAAATGTGTTGTTTATGAGTTTGATGATGCAGTTGTTCATGGTTCACTTACGATTTTAAATATGTTGATACCCCAGATCACCAAAAACCTTGGGATATATTTACCAGATTTGTTTGCCATCTATTGTAGACTAATAAGCTGGAATGACTTCAATACAATCAGTAATCGTCAAGAGATATTTCACGAATATGTTAAAACAAATTGGAAAATGTCCAAGTTAGATAAAGATTTTGCGTCTACTTCATTATCGTTTGATCACCAATATTTATTCACCCTCATTTATGGACTTTACTATAAGAATGTCTTGGATTTCATTAAAGCACCAATGAAATATTTCACAAACTATACACCTCGATTATTTCCCATGAGTTTTCTTGAAGTTCTAAATAACAAACTTAATTTAGAATCGAAAATTGTCGAGAAGTCAAAAAACCTATTATCAACATTTTCATTACACCCAAAGGTGATCAATTCAGATGACACGAATGAGTTGATAAATCCCATTAGTTGGATCGAAGGAGATTCTTCAGAGGAGATTGCAACAGCGTGTTTGAGTTTGAATCCTAATATTCTAGTAAATAAATTTAGGTCACCCGTTGAGGTAGAAATCGAGTCGCAAAAAGTATCACGAAACTCATCATTGGCTGGTCCAATGTACATTAATATAAATAATGGATTACAAGCAAAACTACAAAATATTCAAAATAGAAAAATGTCCATTATACCTACAAACCTCGTGATTGAATCTGCAAATGAATCTGCAAATGTACCTGATATCAAATTTAAAGAGGTCAAATTTGGTGATAATACTTCTGACACAGACGTTAAAAAGATAAATCTGATCGACAGTTATCCTTCCTCACCAGAAATTTTACACCATGAGCCTAAATCAGCTGATCCTATATTAGATTTATTATCTACTCATGAGAAACTATTTGGCTCAGCATCAAAGACCACTACTACTAGTTTGGACTCCTATGATTCGAAGACGTCCTTAATAAATGAAAAATTGAAACACGAGTTGAGATTAAGCAGACCAATGTCTTCTCCAACTACAAATATTGAGACCTCGAGTGTATTCAAAGGTGTCAATGACTCAAAGGGTAATGTTGTTGATTTCTATCAACGAGAGTTGTTACTTTACAAGAATGAATTGGAATTTTCAAGTTATATCAAATATTTAAATCAGTATCACTATTTCAAAATGAAAAAAGTCAAAACAGATACATTTGTGTGTGGTCATGAAGAAGAATTACGTGACCTTAAACTGATTGTGAGCTCGGTAAAGGATGAGTTGTTAAATTCTTCGAAAGACTTTACAAATGAGAGAAATACCCTCATTGATAAAGTTCAAACATTAGAAAAAGAAAAAGAAGAGATGGCGTCTCAAATAAATACATTATCACAGCGCGAGAAGCTGGATTCCCAGAAATTAACAAAATTCCTAAGTGACCTCTCAAACAAAAACTATGAAATAGAGGAATTGAAGCTAAGAACGACCGAGCTGCTTGAAGAAAAAGCGCCTTTAAAGGAAGTCGTGAAAATTGTTAAAGAGCCCGCAGATGATAAAACAATATTCGATTTAAACACTCAAATTCGATTAATTAAAGATAAATACGATCAAGCAGTGAAGAACTTGAACCATGAAAGAAAGCAGCAAGATGAATTGAGTAAAAGATACCAAGAAGAATTGAAACAATCCAAGTTCAACATCAACGAAAATATTGCAATGTTCACCTCACAATATGAGAAGAAAATCCAAGAATTATCCACAATCATCTTAAAGTACGAAACTTTATTAGAGGAGAAGGACTCCCGAATAATGCAGTTATCAACTTCGAAACCAATCCCCATCGGTATAAATGGAAAATCGTCAAATAGTTCTCGCATGTCATCAAGGTCGGATTCATATGATCATTTATCAAGCTCGTTCTCTCCACCCTCGAACCAACACATTCCTTACAATGTACCACCTCCTAATACATATAAGAAAAACTCGAACCCTGGTGGTAATTCTACAAGTGCCGTGCCGATAATGCGGGGCAGAGGTGGTATTCAAAAGCGGTCCAAAAAAATGATGTAAATAGTTCCCTAAGTCTCGTCTAAATATAGTCACGTGAATATCTATAAGTGTATTTTTTTATTTTTCGTACAATTTTTCAACACGTCAACTTTAGTTACAGGTTCCTTGATCAAATTTCAATTGATTCGATATGTCTCAATCTTTGAAGAAACGAAGCGTTGGGAAGAAAAATCAGACCACCACTAATCAAGTAATTGAGGAAAAAGAAAAATTCGTCAAGCAGTATTCAACCTCGAAAGAATCGGAATATAAATATTACATATGTTTGATCCTTGTAACTATTTTAGCTGTATATACAAGATTCACGAAGTTAGGAACACCAGACAAAGTAGTTTTTGATGAGGTTCATTTTGGTAAATTTGCTTCTTATTATCTCGAAGGAACATACTTTTTTGATTTGCACCCACCATTTGCTAAACTTTTGATTGCATTTGTTGGTTGGCTAGTGGGTTACGATGGAAAATTCAAATTCGATTCTATTGGAGACTCATACATCGAGAACAATGTCCCTTATATTGCATACAGAAGCTGGATCGCCCTTCAAGGTACTTTGGTTGTTCCAGTTATGTTTTTGACAATGAAGACCTTAGGCTTCTCTGTACCAGCTTGTCTTTTTTCAAGTATTATCGTTTGTTTTGATAATGCACAAGTAACAGATTCTAGGTTAATTTTATTAGATGCAACTTTGATTTTAAGTGTGGCATTGACTATTTTCAGCTATACAAAATTTTCGACTTTCAGAACCCAACCATTTGGACAAAAATGGTGGACTTGGTTATTAGCAACTGGTGTTTCATTATCATGTGTGATTTCAACGAAATATGTCGGTGTCTTTACATTTTTAACTATTGGAATAGCTGTTGTTCATGAATTATGGATCTTATTGGATTACAAAAAGGGATTAACATTGACTGATTTTTCAAAACATTTTTTTGCAAGGCTATGGGCATTGATTATTGTACCAGCTACAATTTATTTGTATTGGTTCTATCTTCATTTCAGCATATTAACAAAATCTGGCCCTGGAGATGCATTCATGTCAAGTGAATTTCAAGAGACATTAAGCGAGAGTCCATTAGCGCAAAACTCAAAACAGGTACAGTTTTATGATTACATCACTTTCAAGCATAAAGACACAGGTGCATTCTTGCATTCTCACGATCATAAATATCCATTAAGATATGAAGATGGAAGAATCTCATCCAACCAACAACAAGTTACTTGTATTAAAACTGATAACGCAGCTTTGGATCCAAACAATCAATGGGAAGTCATTCCAACAAACAACAACGATGGTAAAAGGGGAAGAGATGTGTTCACTAATGACATTGTTAGATTGAAACACGTTGGTACAGGTGGATACTTATTGACACACGATGTAGCATCTCCTTTAAAAGCAACCAATGAAGAATTCACCATTGTTTTTGATGAGAACGCTGAAACTAGATTCAATGAAACATTATTCAGGTTAAGGTTGAATGTTCCTGGATCATCACCAAAGAAACAAAATCAAAGAAAACCAGTTAAAACTTTGGGAACAGAATTGAAAGTATTACACATTGATACAGTTGTCGCAATGTGGACACACGATGATGAATTATTGCCTGAATGGGCTTTCAATCAGTTGGAGGTCAGCGGAAACAAAAAAGTCCAAGACAAAGATAACATTTGGACTATTGACTCTATTACAAATTTAGATCCCTCAGACCCTAGACTGCGTTATACTCCAAAAAAGGTCAAGACCATGCCATTTTTGAAGAAATGGTGGGAATTACAAGGATTGATGTTCCATCATAATAATCAATTGTCCTCGGAGCATCCTTTTGCTACCCAACCAGACTCATGGCCGTTAGCTTTATCGGGTGTTTCATTTTACAATGATAATGAGAACAAAAAACAAATTTTCTTCATTGGAAATGTAATTGGTTTTTGGTTAGAAGTTTGTTTCTTGTCAATTTACGTTGGTTTGTTGTTAGCTGATCAAATTACAAGAAGAAGAAACTTCTATTTATTAGACAATAGATCAAGATCAAGATTGTATAATACTTTGGGATTTTTATTCATTGGTTGGTGTGCCCATTACTTTCCATTCTTTTTGATGAATCGTCAAAAGTTCTTACACCATTATTTACCAGCTCATTTAATAGCAGCTTTATTCTCAGGGGGCTTAGTCGAATTTATTTGCTCAAATAATTCAACCTTGTTCTCAGGTTCGAGATTTTCATCTCCACAAGCTAGTAAAATCAAATTGACAACCTTGGTTGCGGTAGCATCTGCTGGTATCATCTGGTTTTTCTTTTACTTCAGATCAATCACTTATGGAGATGTGTCTTTGACTCCAAAAGAAGTTCAAGCCAGACAATGGCTAGATATCAAATTGCATTACGCTAAATAGTTTAAAATACAATACACACATCATTATTATGGTTTTTTTTTTTTGAAGCGGCTTAAACCAAACACAAAATTAACTCACCTGAAAATGTCAGTGAAGAATTACTTGACCAATTTAAAACATAAACTCGACACAAAGGCTTTGAAATTGCCTTACACTATTGTCACGGGGAACCAATCCGCCGATATGGACTCTGTGATAAGTGCCATATCTTATGCTTATTTCAGTAATTTGAAATCTCAAGATTATGTCATCCCATTGATCAATATTCCACGAGCTGACTTCAAGTTGAGGAAGGACATTGTAATGTTATTAGGCAATCATAAAATAGATGAAAGTTTGCTTTATTTTGTTGAGGATTTTGAGACGTTGTTGACTGACTTCAATGTCATGAATGTCAATCTTGTCGATCATAACGGATTACAAGGCACGGAAATCAATAAAGCCTATGAAGAACACAAAATTAATGTTGTGGGTATTATTGACCATCACGCAGATGAAAATCAGTTTGTATCAAGTACACCAAGGATCATTAGGACATGTGGATCGAATTCAAGTTTGGTGTTTAATTATTTCTACAATGAGATATTTCATAAAGACGAGAATTTATTCATTGATCATATAGATATCGTTGAATTATTGTTAGGTCCTTTATTGATAGACACTTCTAACATGACGCAAAAAGTGGAAGAACCAGATGTCGAAGCCATCACAAAGTATAGATCAATCATGTCGAATTCGAATTCTCAAATTATAAAAGTATTTGGTGATGATTTCACAACGGTCTATTCTACTTTGAAAAGTGCAAAGAAAGATCTATCAAATTTTTCTTTCAACGATATACTAAGAAAAGATTATAAACAGTTCAGGTTCAGTAGTGGTGACAATGTGGGCTTCTCATCAATTGGCAAATCTTTAAAATGGATTTTGTCAAACTTTTCAAAAAGCGAAATTGCAGAAACTTTATCCAATGCTTTGAAGTTGAACAAAATCGAGTTATTAGTGATCACTTCATCATACACTCAAAAAGAGAACGGACAATATACCAGAGAATTTTGTTATTATTACGAAAGTGAAAATACAAGATTCGACAGTTTGGACATATTAGCAAAAGAGCCGTTGGAATTGAACAGCACCATCTATGGATTAGAAAAGATTGAACCAACCATAAAATTCTTACAAAACAACAAAGGAGTGTTCAAAATTTACAACCAGGTAAACATCAAGGCGTCTAGAAAGCAGGTTGTACCAATAGTAAAAGGGATTCTTGAGAATACTAACTAGATATATAAGTTACTAAATACTTAGATTTACCCATAGACATTTCATTCATAGATTTAGGCAATAAATAATGGTTTTCCATCAATGATTTACTAAACTCTGACGACGAACTAGGTAGTTCTATACTTTCATAAAACTCTGCGTCATTAACATCTTCGCTCATCAAAATTTTCAAAGCATTGATGAAAATCTTGCCGTCAATTGATATGTTCAATCCTGTGTTGATCACCCAAAGATATTTATTTTCAATTTCGAATTTCCTAACGGCCAGAGAATTTATCTTGTCTATGATGCAATTATAGTAAAACAAGTTGGTGCTAAAACTCTCACGTTTATCTTCTCCATAATGTAGTTGTATCTCCCATTTGTAAATTTTGAATGAATTTTGAAATACACATCCTAGTTGACCGTCACAGTTTCTACAAAATATTAAATCATCCCTTTGTACTATTTCCTCATTTTCAAGTTGAAGAAGATAATAAGAACCTATAACAATGGTGTTTTTATCACTCGGTACAAGAATTTTATAACTCTTATCGTGTTCTTGATGGTTATGCGGTTTATGACAATGCCAGAAGTCCATCATTTCATACCAATATTCCGAAGGCATATCTTTAAAAATGTCGCTCTTTGAATCTATTAGCATATTTTGACATCGCTTGCAGTTGAAAGTGAAGATATTTCGATTTTGTGTTTTGGTAGTCTTGTTCTTCAAATCTATACATGACCACAACTCAACGGTTTGATTCAATATGGGAGTGTCTTTATGAATTTTCTCTTGGTCGAGTAATTTAAGTGAAAAGGATAGGATGTTTTCATCCAATTTCAAACTTTGTAATTTGAATGAATTCATTTCACATGGAAGCTTGAGCACATATCTGTCATTTTTCGTCACTAAAGTAAGCGAATTGTCATCAGTGATATCAAATTTGATCAAATTTTCTACTTTGAAATCGTTTCGGACACCAAGAATACCGGTTATTGTATTCAATCTAGGTAAATGTTCGAGATAATACATGTAGAAGTTAATTTTCTGCATCGATCGCTACCAAATTGATGAAGATGAAGAATCCTTCTATATAGGTGAAAATTTAGTATGAATCAATTCGAGGAATCAAAACGCTTGTCAATTGATACGTTCACTAAACTTTTGGTCATATTTTTGGTGTTTCAATCTTGCATGTAATCTTGTAGAATCATAAATGTAAACAACGCGTTTGAAAATTAAATTATTAATGATGTCAAACAATACCTTAAGTAACATACCTGAGTCAAATCATGCCCAAGTGACAGACGATCCACTAAGCAATGAGGCAGATGCTTTAGGTCTAGATAAACCAATCAAATTGAAAACCCGAGCAAAAATAGCAAGACTAGATAATCAAGCAATCTTCAGTCCTAATGGATTACCATACATAGTCAAACATCATACAAAACTCATCAGGACCATTCAAAAAAACGATAAGAACTTCAAGAAAGAATTATCGAGATATCCTCAGAAGATAAGAAGACAACAAAAGCTAGATCATGAGTATAATAATTTAGCTTCAATTCTCCAATTTTACCAATTATGGTGTCATGGATTATTTCCAAAGGCTACATTTAAAGATTGCATACATTTGATCCGAGCACTAGGAGCAAAATCCCCACAATTAAGGCAGTACAGATATCAATTGATACAGCAAGAATTATACAAGTTGAAAGTAGCAAAAGGTATAATTGATGAGAACCCAGATAATGAACAGAATGATGTACAAGATGATGATATTTATGAATCGAGAACAAATGGTCTAGAGGAAGATAACGATGACTGGAGCTGGATGCATACCGAAGCTATCACAGCCGAAAGCGTTGCCAATTGGTCAAATGAACAATCTCAAACCAACAATAATGGATTATTTGTACAGGAGGACGACGAGACTGAGACAGCCAAGAATCAAGAAGAATATCCCTTTGACGATGAAGATTTGATGTCGAAAACAAACAATAAGGAAAGAGACGAGGAATTGGAATTAGAATTGGAATTGATGAGAGAGTACAGTTGATTTTATGTATCAATATAGATCCTTCTATAAATACTAGCATGATGGAAAATATTCGAGATTAACCCCGAATCATACACTATATTAGACTTCTCATTGAATAGTCCTATCAAGAACCCACCGCTTTTCAAATAAACATCTAACATCTTGTTACTAGCTAATGGTTGTTGGCAACCCAAAGTTTTCCTTGCCATTATTGCTGAAAATTTGTGAAATGGCTGTAAAATTCCATGACTAAATATTGAGGCATCGTTTTTATTACGAATCTCTAGCCCAAACTCAGAATTAAAACATTTCTGATGAACAGAACTTTTGAAAAAGTCATTTGAAGGAATGGATTGATTCACCACATGCAAACCAATTACTCTAGTCATGAACTCATCTTGTACATTTTTCACTTTGACTAGCTTTTTTAAAAACTTGAATTTTTCACAGTCTAAGTTGTCTTCATTTGGATAATATTCTCTAGGAATCTGATATAGTTCTGCAACCCTTATTTCAAGAATATAGACAAGTTCAAATTTGAAGTTTGTTGCAAGAACCCTTGAAATCACACTTGCAGCCTTTTTCATAGATCCAACCGATAATAAGAATCGCCATAACTCTTTTTCACTAATCATTTTAGACAAATCAGGATTATTCATTTCTTCACCCTTGAAAGATTTATAGTTTAAATACTTCGCATTTTGATTTTGAATGTATGGACCGCCAGAACCATCTTTTTCAAACACTAAAGTGTCGGTGGAACCAGTGGGTCTACCAATCTTTTTCTCCAAGCTATTCAAGGTGCTGTAATAAGTCTCAAAGTCTTCTTTGGGTTTCTTTTGCGGTAAGTAGGCAACATTATTTTTGACTTCTTCTATTGGCGTGCTCAAGGTAATCATCAAGTCTTTTGCAACCATTTGTAACATTTCGATACTTGACTCAGGGAATGAATCTTTTGTAAGCTGATCAAATATCGCCAAGCATCCTACTATTTGATTCTTATTTGTCAGAATTAGCGGAACACCACAATAGAATTTGATCGAAGGAGACTTTAGTATCAAGGGATTTGAACAAAACCTCCAATCTTGCGAAGCATCCAAAAGCAAAAAATAATCTTTTGATAAAATTGAATGGGAATCAATTGAGATATACCTAGGTAATACTTTTAAATTCAAAGTGGTTTCGACTTTGTAATCGACACTTTTCTTGCCTACTAAAGATATAGAGACGCCTGTGCATTGAAATTTTTTCTTTAGAGTGGAGATTGTTCGCTTGAAGACAAAAGTCTCCAGCCAATGTGGCAATTTTTCATACAATGGCACAGAGCATAGTCTAGAATGTTCATTGTAAAATTCTGGTGGTGTAAAGAATCCGTCGGCTTCAATGAAGGGCGGACAAGGAAGGTTTGACAAATTCAACGAGCCTCTGGAATACATTTCAATAAATTGAGATTTTGAAAGTTCTAATGGCTTAATCAATAACTCATTTGAGGCGCCAAAGGTGACGTGTTTTTGTAGAATTTGTGATTTCATCAATTTTTTGGTCATTGGTATATCAGAAGACAGCAATTTCTTTGAATTCTTACTCCTCCCATTATCCATAACATGTGGTCCTTTCCTTGCTAGCATATGTTATATGAAGAAATATTTGATATTCATAAAAGGCAAAAAAAATTGGTTTGCAACAATTTGATATGAACAAACTTAAAATTCATTATGTGTATTATCATGTAATTATTCCATAATTATTTAGAATCCTCCATTCTCACATCCGAACTACCGTCTTTTTCTCTATCATTATCGTTTTCCTTGGTCTCATCTATTTTCTCCAAATTTGTTTCTTCCTTCGGTTTCTCAGCAGCTTCTCTTTCTTGTCTTGCCTTTTCTTCTTCCAATGATAATCTCAATGCCAAAGCCAAATCAGGATCCATATTAGGATCGATCATATCACCAGAACCACCTCCAAAGAAATCCATGTCGCCAGCACCCGATAAGCCACTCATACCTTCTTCCATCAAGATTGGCGATGAGGCGATCACTTCATACAATAATCTTGGACCAGGTGGAATAGTTACTAAATGTGAATTATCATGATTATTTATAATTGAATTGAATTTTTCTAGCTTTGAAGTGTTTATAGATTCTTCACCAAAATTTATTATATCGATTGCAATGTTATTCTTTTTCATTTTTTTGGCCAACTTCTCCAAATCCTTGTCCAGTTCCTTGATCGGACTGCCAACAAATATGATAATTCTTTGTTGTTGAACTTTATTTTGTCTATGTTTCAACGCCAACGCAGCAACTTGAATACCAGATGAAAAATTGTTTTCCCCTTGTATTTTTGTTTCATGAACTCCAGATAAGATTTTACCAAAATCAGTGGTCAAAGTGCTCAACACTTGAGGTCCTTGACCTCCATAAGCCAAAAGTCCAACTGTATTTTCCGGGTTTGAATTGATCTTATTTTGAAAGATGAATTCTGTGGCTGTTAATTGTGCATCGTATCTTGAAGTCATGTAGTCACCATTTCTCATGTATTCTGAGTTATCAATGGCTATCATTGTAGCTTCCAACCCCATCTTTCTGAAATATTAAAATATGATGTCTGTATTGAATCGCCACTGGTGTGAGACTTTATTAAAGATTTCAACAAAAAAAATGAATGCAGATAAAAACACAAACAAAAGTAAATTAGAATAAACAATGATTTATTAGAGTCATGGGCATCACGAAGGAACAAAAGAACAAGTTGTTAAACCACTTGAAACAAGAAAAGCAGAAACTTATCATCAACAATAATATATCAATGGAGAAACATGCTAAGGATATAGAGAAAACTATTAGACGTAGGTTAAATATGGTGTCAGTCACGTTATACAATGTCAAATTAAATGATATATTCACTGTTGAAAGACAAAAGAAACTTGAACTCAAGTCATTGTTTACGGATGTTCAAAACGCCAGAAAAAGAACTTACATAGATGAAAACAGGGAGATCTGAATAAATAATATATTACTGTACAATCTATGCGTCTTCAGGGATATCATCATGGAAATTCAATCCTGCTGTTGTCTCTTTAATGATGCCTGCTCTAATACACCAATCACCGAATGGTTCTTTCTCATTTCTTTCAATGCTCCATCTTTTGAACAAGTTTGACAAGATACTTATTATTTCGTCTTCTTTGATAGAGTACCTGTATATCTTATTCAATCTTTGTCCATGATGACCTCCACCCAACATCAAATTATAAGCTCCATAAGCCTTACCAACTAATGCAACTTCTGCCACCCATGGACGTGCACAACCGTTTGGACAACCAGTCATTCTCATGACAATCGAATCATGTCTCAAACCTAGTTCTTCTAGTAAAGTTTCTAATTTTGTTATCAAGACAGGTAAATATCTCTCGGATTCCGCCATGGCCAAACCACAGGTTGGGAATGCAACACAAGCAGCTGAAGATTTCCTCAATCCTGAGAACTCTGTGTTATCTAACTTGTATTGTTTCAATAAATCTTTTATCGAGAACAAATCCTCATCTTTGATATTGGAAATCAAAATGTGTTGATTACCAGTTAATCTAAACTCACCAGATATTTTATTTTCAAGAATATAATTTGCTATTGCTTTTAAACCAGTCTTTTGTGGTAACTCAACGGTGTCTTCAATTCTACCATTTTCAATAAATGCGGTAAAATGATTCAAACCAACTTCATCTTTAGTCCAGCCAAAGTAATCTATGTTACTTTCTATTTTGAATGGTTTTGGTTGTTCAAATTCGTGTCCTAATAACTCTTCAACTTTAGATTTGAAATTCTCCACACCCAAATCATCAATGGTGTATTTCAATCTAGCATGTTTTCTATTTGTTCTATCACCAAAATCCCTTTGAACCAACATTATTTTTTCACAAACAATATGAACTTCTTCTTTAGATACGTAACCAAACATAGAACCAGTTCTTGGGTATGTTTTTTTGTTGTTGTGGGTGGATCCCATACCACCACCAGCCAAAACATTGAACCCAATAACTTCATTATCTTGTACAATGGCAATCAAACCTATGTCATGTGCGTAAACGTCAACATCATTGTATGGTGGAACAGTTATTACAATTTTGAATTTTCTAGGCAAATAAGTGACACCATACATAGGTTCAACGTCAGCCAAAACGTTTCCAGCTACCAAAGTTTTCTTTTTGGTAGGGCCTTCTTTTCTAGTCTCCCAAGCTTTTGAATCCCCAGGTTTATCTGAAGCATCTTCCCCTTGCAACCAAATTTCATGATAAGCAGTGGTTTGAGGTAACAAATATTCTGAGATTAATGTACCGACATCACTGACTTGTTTGTGAATTTTAGAATTTTCTGGTAATGCACTAACCATAACGTTTCTATTTACATCACCGCATGCGGCTAAGGTATCCATCAATGCCGAGTTCATACCCCTGATTGCAGGTTTTAAGTCATGTTTGACAACACCGTGCAATTGAAACGTAGCTCTGGTTGTTAATTTCAAGGTTCCATTACCTCTTTCATCGGCCAATTGGTCCATTTTCAAATATTGTTGTGGAGTGGCAATACCACCTGGTAATCTAACTCTAACCATGAAAGCGTAAGCTGGTTCCAAACCTTGAGCTTTTCTTTCGTCTCTGACATCACGATCGTCTTGCATGTAAATACCATGGAACTTGGTCAATTGTTGATCAACAGCACAAATTGCTCCGGTGGACTGATCCTGTAGTCCTTCTGCAATCGTACCTCTCAAATAGTCCGAGCCTATTTTCATATCCTCGTTGGTGATTGGTTTTGGTTCTTCAACACCTTCAACATTATCAACACCTAAAGCTTTCCAAATTTTCGGTATCCATTCGTTGAAACCAGTCGAAAATCCATCTGCATCTTGATCGTCACCTAACCCTATCTCAGCCAATTCTACACCTCCGTATAGTTTTAATTTGGCAAACAAGTCCTTACCTGGTTTGTTATAATAATGCTTGTCCTCCTTTCTTGGCCAATATTGAGAATCACCCAAAGCGAAGACTGAGTATTTGATAGCTGATAAATCTAAATCATTTGAGTTTTTGATAGCGTCCCAAAATTGTTTACCATTTGTAGGAAATTCACCTTGACCAGAAGTTGAACTAACAAAGACAATATTAGTCTCATTTGGTAAGTCTTCAATTGATAAATCATCCATTTGAACAACTATGGATTTCAATCCCCTTCCAACGGCTTGTCTGTTGATTTTCTTTGCTACAGCCTCGGCGTTACCACCGTCTGAAGCAAATGCAATAGTCAACGGAGGACCAGACAAACCTTGTAATAATTGAGCGTATGAATCATCAGCTATCTTTTGTTGTTTGGCTTTAGATTCTGTGTTTGCATTTGATGTCAAATTTCTTGACAATAAAGGATTTTTTGAGGCCAACATGGTTAATTTGTTTTCTCTACTTAAAAATTCCTGCAATTGTTGTCTCAAATTTGACGAATCCAACTTGAAAATATCATCTTCATTAGGGATGGTTGGATCATATCTATACAATGGCCAGTATCCGCTGTCGACTGCTTTTTTAGTTTCTTGAAGAATTTTCAAAGTATTGTCATTTTCTGATGTGTATGGCAAATAAGCTAAAACAATAGAAGGACCATTGAATTTTTCAGCCTCTATGAATGCTTGTAAAACCTGAGTGTATGATGAGTAAACAGCGACTGATGCAACGTAACATCCACCGTAGTTCATTGCATACAAACCAACATCTTTCTTACGAAATCCATTGACTTTTTTATTTTTAGATTTATCTTCATAAGGCTCTGAGTCAATAATTAACATATTGACATTTTTATTGGAAGTGATAACAGAGTGGACTCCAGATGAACCTAAATCGTAGGACCAGGCGTCTGAGCCAATCAACCAATTTTTAGCAGTGTGGAAATAGTCTGATAAAGCCAAAAGTTCACGACTTATGGTGGAGGTTTCATCCGACTGCAATAACTCTATTATTTCTAAAGGAAAACTATGTTCAACCTGACCTTTTTCTTTGATCTGTACTAACCATTTTGATAATAAATCTATCAATTTGGAATTGTCAATAGTTTTGAATTCATTCTTTTTGACAGCTTGTGTTACTAAATTAATCAAGTTCTCTTGTTGTTCTTGGTCATATAAAAAGGAACCAAAACCAAATTCAGGATTAGTTTCCAAACCAATACTGTCAGCTCTAAACTCGTTCAAAACATTCACTATATTTGGTAAATTGATTTGTTGTATGATTTTTAAATAGGCTTGCTCCAAATTGAATGCTTTTGACGCAGCTTCCAGGTAAGCAGTAGAAGATTTGGCTTTTACATCTTGATCGACAGCGCCGAATGTTAGGTTTTGGGTTGACTCTTCCAGATTCACATTTTTGACCAATGCTTGAAATACGTCTTTGTAGTCTGAAATTTGACCAAAAGTAGCCAGAATAATCTTTGTGAAATTTTTTAACTTTTGAAATTTGACGTAGTCGGCAAAGAAATCCAATAACAATGGAGTGAAATTTAAGAATGATGTTCTGGATTCTTGGACAATAGTCAAAGTTTCAATAGTTGACGGTATTATGCTCAACAAGCGATTTAACTGAAATGGTTGATAGATTTTGATGTTGATTAACAAAACGTTTTCTTTCTGAGCCGAATGAACCAAGTCGTCATTTAACTGACCCAAATACAAAACCGCGTCTTTTTGCTTAGCCACTTTAGTCACAATATCGAAATGTTTAACATTAAAGTTATTGTAAATCTTGTCTAATGACAATGTATTTAAATCTTTCAAGTAGACACCATTTGAAAAATCTATTGATGATTTATTAAAAGTGAAATTTGAATTCGTGAAGAAATGAAAAACAGAGGTTCCCAATTTCTCTGCTATGTTGTAGGCTAAATTTGATAATGAATATGAATCTTGAACATTTTGAGAAATCAAAATTGGAAAGTTCAAGCCCTTTATACTGGTAACGACTGAGAAATCTCTGTCTTCTAAAAGTACATGGTTGACAACTTTATTTTCTTTGAATACTGATGAAGACAAAGCGGGTAAGTTTTCAATTAATGTTTTACCATCAGTTGTAACTGTCACAGTATGCGCATTTGAAACTGAATCTTCAGCATCATATCGTTGTGACAATTGGTATAAATAATTTTCTATACTTGAATATGGATCATTTGAATTTATTAATGTTTGACTATTGGGGAAGTATTTAGTAAAGACTGATTCAACTGATTTAGCAGGTTGAGTGATGAAAATAATGCTATCAGTTCTAGAAACTACCTTGGCAATAGTTTCTTCTTTACTCATATCCAAACGTTGATATTGATAGGATAGCTTGAATGAAGAGAAGGAAGTTGGAGAAGGAAAATATTGGTTGTATTATAAAGTTGGTGTAAAAATTGCAATATAAAGAGTGACAATTGATAAACAAAGTATTACATAATCAGGTTCAGAGCGTATAAATTTATTATGAGTAGAAAAATAAATTAAAATCATTTTGTAACTAAATCACTATATTTCACGTGACATATTACAAACGATTATAACACCTAGATTGATTGGTTACAATGCAACATCTTTAACTATGGTTTCACATGTTATGATCTCACAACAATTTTTTCCATATAATAACTTCAGATCCAAATTCCATTTTATGGAGTTTGATTTTAGACAAAACATTCAACCTCACCATTACAAAACATGAATGTCAATATTAAATAATACTCTCAACTGTAAATATATTAATTTATTGTATAGTCTTTACCTTCGTCTATTTGGCGATCTTTTCCAAGCGGCATGGTCTTTAGGTCGATAATTCAACGTTCCAATACAGCTGCTATATGGAACTAATCTATTGTAAGCTTCTTTTGAATTTGTAGGACTCTTGATATTTGTATACGCCTTGTAAACGCTCAATGGGGTCCATTCAACATCACGATCTGATTTTTTTCGGATTGATTTGGGAATTTCTGGCGGTTGCAAATTCTCACCTTTCAAAAACAAATCTTGGATAATAAATTCTTCTCGTATTGTTTTTCGAACAGCCTCGCTTATTTTCAAAGGATTCAATTCTGAAATATTAACCTTCATCTTGTGCAATAAACCTAAAGCATCGGTACTTGAAGAAAGTGTTGTCTCATCATTTGGCCATTCATATATTGGTGTAGTTATGTAGCTTTCTGACTCTGGACAGAAAATTGAGTATTGTGATGACGAGAAAAACAGTAGAACAGATGATGTATTAGTGGTATTCGTGGACTCACTTAACGTCGTAGTGGTACAGCTTGTACACATTGTGCTTGAAGAGGTACTTGAAGATGGGTCTTGCATCACTACATCTTCATCTTCCAAATTGTTATGAAAAACATCGATCGGACGGGTATTAATTTTATTCATTTGTAGATCTTGTTCATCTAAATTTTGGTGTAGCATTATTAAATCTTGATCAGTATATTGAGGCTCGAAAATCGAGGACTGCTCATCCTCCATTTCATCAAAAATACTGCTATAATTCAAATCAATACATCTTTGCATCTTTAGATCATGATGTATCCTTTCGTCAAAAATGTTTTCTTTGTCATGAAATACTTGATTTAGAAAGTAACTAGCGTCTCTGCAGCTCATTAAAGGATGTGTATTTTCCTCGTTGTCATTTGATTGATGTAAATGTAGATTTGTATTGTTGAATTGACTATTGGAAAAATCTAAAAGGTCGGTCGTATGAGTTTCATACTCTGAGGAAATTGATTGTCTAAACAGTTGCAGAGGCTGACTTGATAGAGAAGCGCCAGTGTTCGATTCTTGTAGACTATCTCGCAGTTGTATTGGTTGTTGTGATAAACTTGAGAAATCCCAATCGGCTGGAATTTGTTCTTGGGCGTATAATTGTTTTTGACATTCATAATTCCTGTAACTCCCATGATTCTGACTTTCCAAACTAATGTTACTTTCCACAAATTCAAATTCCTCATTAAAATTTGAGCCCATTCTACTTCGTCAATCTCACGTCAATTATACTTGTATTAAAAAGATCCTGGTTAGATAAGGAGGAAGTAAAAATAGATCAGACAAATATAGCAAACGGATTATTTATACCTTAAACCACTTGATTCAACTTCGCAAAATTTAAACTACTTATCTGGTTTCATTAAATTTAATTGATTAGGTCTCCACAGATTATTATGTCAAAGCAATAAAACAATCTGATATTATGGAAATAGGCGGATGAAAATTTAGACGGTATAACAAAAAACAAATTGCTAACGAATGAGTATTTTTTGACAAAATTAGTGTAGATTAATTATGTTATGAAGCAATGTTTCAATTTATATAGTTTGATTTCGAATAAGGGATGTCCTCAAGTTTATCTTGGTAGTTGTGGGATGTAGAGATAGCGCTAGATTTATTCTTAGTTTCACGGTAGACTTTTACTTTTGTGATAAATGCAAAGACGTTTTAAATAATATAAACTATAAGAGAACACGTTCACATTGGGTATATCTGATCCTGCATCATTTGGATACTTTCGTAAAAATGAGATGTCAATGATAAACAGGTTGGGCTCTTTTTGCAACTCTTTTTTCGCAGCCATACTCGTCAAATTATTACAGTAATTCTCCATAGCATCGAGTCCAATCTCATCATCTTAAAGATGACATTGTTATGTCTATTGATTGAACGAGTTTGATTATAACTGTGATTACAATCATAAGGAAGTAGTAACTCGAATTATTATCTTTACTTGTGTATACATAATGAAACATATGTAACGCATCAATTATATTATCCGATATCACACAAAAACACAATTTTTTGGTCGTGCGTGAGAAGTCTGAAAAATTTATATGTTCCTAAAAGTGACTCAAGTTACCGATTAATACATAAATCACCTAAACACACCGATTGCATATCAAAAATCATCTTATCATTCATTTCTCGGTGGAATATTACAAAAGGAAAGCTCAAGAAAATACATCGAGGAATTAGTCATGATCAGTTCAAGACTAAATACCATAGCAAAAGTCTTCAAGCAAACAAACTACCAAGTAGTTAAACATAATTCTTCCTTAGCTAAAGCTCAAACACAATGGCCAGAATTATTAAAGTCCGACTTTATACAGGATCCAATAACTAAAGAGTATGTGCCGGATTATGTAAAATTGATATTGACCTCGAGAGTTTATGATGTAGTGGATGAAGCAGGAACACCACTTAACCATGCAATAAATTTATCTCATAAATGTGGTTCAAACATATATCTCAAGAGAGAAGATTTGTTACCTGTATTTTCGTTTAAATTGAGGGGTGCATACAATATGATTGCAAATCTACATTCAAATTCAACTAGTCCCATTAGTGGTGTTATAGCTTGTTCCGCGGGAAACCATGCTCAGGGGGTTGCATATTCAGCAAATAAATTGAAAATTCCTGCAACTATAGTGATGCCGACTCCTACTCCATCGATAAAGTATACCAATGTGTCAAGATTAGGGTCTCAAGTTGTTTTATACGGAGATGACTTTGACCTGGCAAAAGCCGAATGTACAAGATTGGGTGCCGAGCAAAATTTGATAAATATACCTCCCTTCAACCATCCTTATGTAATTGCAGGCCAAGGTACTCTTGCATTGGAGCTTACAAGACAATTGAGATTGGATAAGTTGAGTGCTGTGTTTGTTCCAGTTGGTGGTGGTGGATTAATTTCAGGAATTGCTTCTTACTTGAAGCAAATTGCTCCTCATGTCAAAGTCATTGGTGTTCAAGCATATGATTCAAACGTTTTATACGAATCTTTGAAAGAAAAGAGACAAGTTGAGCTAACAAAGGTGGGTATTTTTGCAGACGGTACAGCTGTAAAAATTTTAGGTGATGAGACTTGGAGAATATCGAAAGATTTGGTAGATGAAGTTGTTTTGGTCTCTACCGATGAGTTGTGTGCTGCTATAAAGGATATATTCGAAGATACAAGATCGATCACTGAGCCATCAGGTGCTTTATCAGTGGCGGGTGTAAAGAAATACATTGAAAACCATCCTGAGATAGATCACAAAAACAAAAATTACGTATCAATATTATCTGGAGCTAATATGAATTTTGATAGATTAAGATTTGTATCTGAAAGAGCTGTTTTGGGTGAGGGTAAAGAAGTATCGTTGGCCGTCACTATTCCTGAAAAACCTGGTGAATTTTCCAAATTGCAAAAGATTATCAATCCAAGAGCTATCACCGAATTCAGTTATAGAGGAAACGGATTAGAGACTGCAAATATATTCGTCTCTTTCAATGTCGTTGATAAAAAGCGTGAAAAAGCAGCTGTTACCCAATCAATGATTGACGCTGGATTCGAAGTTGTTGATATAACAGAGAATGAATTGGCCAAAACTCATGGGAGATATTTAGTTGGAGGTAGGTCAGACATTACCAAAACTCAAAATGAAAAATTATACGAGTTTGAGTTTCCAGAAAAGCCAAATGCGCTTTTTAACTTCTTACAAGCATTGAAGATAGATTGGGATATAAGTTTGTTCAATTATAGAAATCATGGTCAAGATGTAGGTAAAATATTGTGTGGATTCATCTTACCAGAAGGGTCTGAAAACGAATTTCAAGACTTTTTGAAAACTATTGGTTATACATTTGAAGACGAAACTGAGAATGTGTTCTACAAAAAATTTTTGAAGAATTGATTCTCTGTCAAATGAAATAAATGAGGAAATAATGAAATTCTATGTACATAATTAATCACGACGCAAAAACGCTTGGTAGGCATCATTTCCAATTGTAATTTTACCGGTAGTTTTCATTCTAGCTTTTCCTTCTTTTTGTTTTTCTAATAACTTTTTGTACCTTGTTATGTCGGCGGCGTGTAGTTTTTGAGTAACATCTTTCCTTTTTGCCTTGATGGTTTCTCTAGCGATAATTTTGTTATTAATTTTACATTGTATTGCAACTTCAAATAGCTGATGTTTCAAGTATTTTCTAAATTTCTTGACATACTCTTTACCTTTTGACTGAGCATCGCTTTTATGTAAGATTGTAGTCAATGCATCTTGAACCTCACCGTTTACTAGCAATTGCATTTTTACAATATCTGACTTTTTATAACCAGAATCTTCATAGTCAAGCGATGCGTAACCTTTAGTGCAACCTTTCAATTTTCCAAAAAAATCTTCAACCAACTCACCCAACGGAATATCATATTTTAATAAAACCTGCCCGGTATTTAAATAATCAACTTCCTTTTGCACACCTCTGTTATTTAAACATAATGTCATTACAGTCCCAATGTATTCATCCGGGACAGTGATTATTGCTTCAACATATGGCTCCATATAATAATCAACGTCGAATTGTTTTTGATTATCAGGGAATTCTTCAGGATTGGTAATGATACTTTCTTTGCCATTTCTATATTTGATTTTGTAAGGTACTGTAGGAGCTGTTAAAATGATTTTTGCACCATATTCATTCTCCAATCTTTCTTGGAATACAGATGCGTGAAGAGAGCCCAAAAAGCCTAGTCTCCAGCCTAAACCTAGGGCATTTGATGTCTCCTTTTCTAGACTAACTGATCTGTCATTTAGAACGAGATTTTGCATTTGATCATCCATCACATTGAACTCTTTGCCATCAGCTGGAAACGCTCCGACAAACACCATTGGTTTCGGTTCTTCAAAACCTGGTAATGGTTCCAATCCGTCTTGTTTGCCATTTTGAAAGAAGGTATCACCCACCAAAGCTTCTCTAGGGTTTTTCATTCCTGGGACGATATACGCGACTTGGCCAGCTTTTATATAATCCATTGGTGTTCGATCAGGATAATTGATACCAACCTCTTTAACATCATAAACCTTTCGTGAATGAGCTGAAACAATTTTAGTTCCCTTTTTCAAACGACCATCTACTATATGCACCAACATGACTACTCCTACGTATGGGTCATGCCAAGAGTCCACTAGCAATGCTTTTAAAGGTTTTGTTTCATCTCCCATTGGTGGAGGGATTTTCTCTATTATCGAAGGTATAATTTTGTCCACGTTTAAACCTGTTTTTGCACTAACAGAAACAGCGTCATTTGGATCCAACTCAAAAATGGACTCTATTTGCTCGATACTTCTCGGTATATCAGCAGATTCGAGATCAATTTTGTTTATTATTGGTATCAACTTCAAATTCAAGCTATAAGCTAGGTAAAAATTGGCAACTGTTTGCGATTGAACTCCTTGACTTGCATCAATAAGTAATAATGCCCCTCCACAAGATGCATAGGATCTAGAAACCTCAGCACGAAAATCGACGTGTCCTGGAGTGTCAACCAAGTGTAATAAAAAATCTTGCTTGGTTTTGGGATCATTATATATCATTGACACTGTTTGAGCTTTTACAGTTATCCCTCGTTCTCTTTCAACATCTAATTTGTCCAATACTTGACTTTTTGATCCTGGTTGTATCACCCCTGTTAGTTCTAGTAGTCTATCAGACAACGTTGACTTTCCGTGATCTACATGAGCCACTATACTGAAATTCCTATAGTTTTCGATTGGTATTTTTGATATTCTTTCAAATAAGTCTTTTCGAAAATTCTCTACATTTAGTCTCTGTTTCTTTTCTTCAATTGTTAATGCTGACGATGTGACATATCTAGAATTTCTCGGTAGTATTCTATATCGATGTAAATTAGTGAATAATCTATTTCGTAGTATCATGGTGCTCTTTGAAAAAAATCGATGTCGCGAATCTCTCGTGTATTTTTATGCTATACAAAACATCAGCACATATTGATAGAAGTTCATCATTTATTATCATTAGCGAATTGATTGACAAAATCGACCAACAACTTTACACTGTGTAATGAAACAGCATTGTAGATTGAAGCACGGATTCCACCTACGGATCTATGTCCTTTTAATCCTTGTAGATCGTTTTCGCTACCTTCTTTGACAAATTTAGCCTCCAACTCTTCACTTGGTAATCTAAAGACAACATTCATATTAGATCTTACTTTTGGGTCAAAAACCGGTAATTTATAGAAATCAGGGTATTTCACTAATGCATCGTACAACAATCTTGCTTTTTCTTCGTTTGTTTCTTGTATTTTCTCAATACCGCCTTCCTTGATCAAAAGTTCAGTGACTAATTTCAATATATGACAAGTAAAAATCGGTATAGTGTTATAAGCTGAGTTATTTTTTATCACAATTGGATAGCTGAATGCAATTGGAGCTAAAGGAATATCCAACTTTTTTAATTCCTCATCTGAACTTTGCTCTATTAAGCTTTTTTTAATGATGTATATGGTCAATCCAGCCAAACCAATATTCTTTTGAGCACCAGCCATGATCAAACCATATTTCGAAACATCAATCTTTTTGGACAAAATATTAGAAGACATATCAGCGACCAATTCAACCCCATTCAAGTATGAATTCGGTGGTACATCCTTGAATTCCACTCCGTTTACAGTTTCATTATCACAGACATATAAATAAGCCGTATCTTTATCCATTGATTTCCATTTTGAGTACTCAGGAATGGTTCCAAACTTTGTATCTTTAGTGTTGACAACTATATCAGCGTCAAAGCCTAATCTTTGCGCTTCTTCGTGTGCCTTTTTGGACCATGAACCAGTAATTGCATAGGCCCCTTTCCCCTTTCTTCCAGTTTTCTTTGCATAGTTAGCAACCAAATTATATGCAATTGATGAGAATCCCGTTGTTCCACCACCTTGAATAAAAAAAATCTCGTGTGTATCAGGGATATTCAACAATTTGGTCAAGTTTGCTTTAGTTTCATCAATGACTTGTATAGCAGGTTTAGAGCGGTGAGAAATTTCACCAATCCCAATATTATCTCCTTCATATGTGACTAGGTCCAATGCTGCTTGTTTTAAAACACTTGTTGGTAATAATGCTGGACCAGCACCAAAATAGTTTGGTTCTTCACGATCCAATGTTTGAGTCATGATTATTGAATTGTTGCAATTTTCATATTTTTTCTGACTCTACATTATCTAAAATTAGTTCGCTACCAAGTTCATATTTATTCAATTAATCACTCGTATACCATTGACAAAATATAGAATTTCGACTTCCCCCATGTCATCGAGTAGACAATGGAAACTACATTCATTCTCATTTACATACATAATCACTGTTTCACAACCACCAACGATTTTTGAAGCTTGTTGCCAATGGTTCAACTTCAAAGTCAATCGAACATCATCTACCGAGTCGTTCTCCATGGGTATAGGACTCGAGGTTATATTTCTCAAAGTTTGTTGCATTGACTCTGGTTCATTTGAGGTGGTTGATCGATGCACCTCTAGCTTATTATTCCAACTTATTGTGACTTTGAATTTGTTTTGTTCTTGGAGAATGAATCCAAGAAATCCATCTCCTATTCTACTTGCTCTTACAGAAACTATATCACTATTGGAACCACGTTTGAATTTTTCCAATCGTTTGAACATCGTGACGAATTCTTTTGGAAGTCGCATTATCAAACTATTCTGAGTGTGATATGGTTCTTGTAGTAGTATTTGATTTTCTCTTAGTATCTTCACTGGTATTCTAAATGTATGATTTAGAATGTTTGAATTGATGTTCATATTTGAATAAAATAATGCCAACGATGCCGTTCTTCCATTCTTGGAATTCACACCTTGTTGCCCTGAAGTATCAGTTCTTTGCAACCTTATATTCAATCCTTGACTATTTGCTCTTTTGAAATTCCTCAATGTTTGTAATAACAAATCAATATTCAATTCCATCAGGATAGTATTGTCTCTCAAACTTTGGATCTCCATGGTGTCAAACAAGGTATCTGCAGGAAATTTGATCCATATCTGAGGTTCCTGATTTATCAATTGATCATGGATGGATATGACACATAATTCCTTAGGTGTGAATTTCAATATAACAAATTTCCGACCTGTAGATATCAACAGCAAAGCATCTTTCAATTTCTCAATATCTCGTATTGTCAATTTCAATTTCATTAACACAAATAAAAAAAAAAAAAAGAAGTACCAACTTTAATCTATGACGGTTGATTCTGATGAAGAGAAGTTCAAGTTTTTCGGCTTGGGTGGGTGTAATGAAGTAGGGAGATCATGCCACATCATAGAATATAAAAACAAGGTCATCATGTTGGATTGTGGTTCTCATCCAGCTTTGAGTGGTCATTCTTCATTTCCATTTTTCGATGAATACGATTTATCCAAAGTGGACATATTGTTAATCAGTCATTTCCACATTGATCATTCTGCATCATTGCCTTATGTTATGCAACAATCGAGCTTCAAGGGGAAAGTGTTTATGACCCACGCTACAAAGGCGATTTATAGATGGCTCATGCAAGATTTCGTAAGAGTAACCTCGATTGGGTCAACCAGAACAGAAGGGATGGGGTTGAGTGAGTCTAGTAATTTAATCACCGATGAGGATATCATGAAGTCTTTCGATAGGATTGAGACCATTGATTATCATTCCACCACTGAGATTGATGGAATTAGATTCACTGCATATCACGCGGGACATGTCCTAGGTGCATGTATGTATTTTATAGAAATTGGAGGATTGAAAGTTTTATTTACAGGAGATTATTCAAGAGAGGAGAATCGTCATTTATTAGCTGCCGAGATCCCACCATTGAAACCCGATATTTTAATCACCGAGTCAACTTTTGGTACGGGTACATTAGAACCTAGAGCCGAATTGGAAAAGAAATTGACTAGTCACATACACGCAACCATCACTAAGGGAGGTCGAGTGTTGTTACCTGTGTTTGCATTGGGTAATACCCAAGAGTTATTATTGATCCTTGATGAATATTGGCAAAATAACCCAGATTTACAAAGCACAAATGTATACTATGCATCCAACTTGGCCAAGAAATGTATGGCGGTTTATGAAACATACACCGGTGTGATGAATGATAAGATTAGATTATCATCAAATTCAAAAGGAAGAGAAAACCCATTTGATTTCAAATATATAAGGTCGATCAAAGATTTATCGAAATTTCAAGATTTAGGTCCTTCAGTAGTGATAGCATCTCCGGGGATGTTGCAAGCTGGTATAAGTAGACAATTGTTGGAGAAATGGGCTCCTGATAGTAAAAACTTGGTCATCATGACTGGTTATTCGGTTGAAGGAACCATGGCGAAGGATTTATTAAAAGAGCCAC
This sequence comes from Insectozyma corydali, assembly GCA_003706475.3. NCBI lineage: Eukaryota > Fungi > Ascomycota > Pichiomycetes > Serinales > Debaryomycetaceae > Insectozyma > Insectozyma corydali. Next base: position 254,930 of record PPLL03000014.1, read on the forward strand.
AGGTTATCCAATCTGCAACTAATCCAGACTTGACTATACCTAGAAGAATTGGAATAGAAGAAATATCATTTGCTGCTCATGTTGATTTTCAGCAGAATACAGAATTCATCGATAAAGTGTCCCCTTCCAAGATTATATTAGTTCATGGCGATAGTGTACCCATGGGTAGGTTGAAATCAGCATTATTGAGTAAATATGCTAAAAGAAAAGGAACTGAGCAAGAAGTGAAAGTGTACAACCCTAGAAATTGTGAGGATTTAATAATTGGTTTCAAAGGATTGAAGATCGCTAAAGTATTGGGATCGTTAGCAGAAGAACAATTACAAATCTTGAAGAAACAAGTACAAAATACAATAAAGTCGGAGAAGATCGAAGAAGTGAAACAAGAAGAAGAACAAAAGCAAGATTCAAATGTGATCAAAACAGGTCAGGTCATGTCTGGAGTTTTAGTATCAAAAGACTTTGACTTGAATTTAGTCCAATTACAAGATCTACATGAATTCACTCAATTATCAACTTCCATAGTCAAATCGCGAATCAACCTTAAGATAAATGCAGATATATCGTTGATGTTATGGCATTTACAACAGATGTTTGGTTATGTGAATATAATCAACGATGATGAGGAAGAGTGGGAGTGTGTTATAATGGATAATATAGACATTTTCATCGACAGGACAAAAAAACCAGGGTTGACAATAACTGTTGAATGGATTAATGATAATTTAATGATGGATTCCATAGCAGATAGTATCATCGCCATACTATATTCAATTGATTCTTCTCCTGCCTCGGTGAAATTATCCTCAAATCAGCATACCCACACCCATGAAATCAAAAAAGAACAAGATACAAACACTGATATCAAACAGAGGATAAATGATATTGCAACTTTATTAAAAGCACAATTTGGAGACACGTTAATTAACGACGAAAACGATCGAGCAGAGATTAAAATCGGCAAAATACAAGCAAATATAAATTATAGAACATTGGAAGTGGATTGCAAGTCTAAAATATTGAAAGTGAGAATTGAAAGTATCATAAATAGAGGTTTATCAATTGGAGCTCCATTGAGTCAAAAAAGTAAATAAAAGTTTAAATAAAAATAATTTTTTTTCTTTAATCTATAAAATTAGCACCTTACAATTATAACCATGTCGTATGTGTATTGTTCATTCCCTTTATTGATAAGTACTAACATATCCCATAGCGAACTCATAGGCCGTCCGCGCTCAGAACTAACAGAAGTTGAAATCAAAAAGATCGAAGAATTTGAATTCCTCCATGGTCCAATGTCATTACTAAACAATGCCAAAAAATTAAACAAGAAAGTGGTGGTATCGTGTAGGAATAACCGCAAGTTGATGGGAAAAGTAAAGGACTTCGACAGACATTGCAATTTGATAATGGAGGCAGTTCGAGAGATTAGTGAAAATAATGTGAGGAATAGTCAAGGGAAAGTGACTCAAAGGGTTAAAAGTGAGAGGTATATAGAGAAATTGTTTCTCAGAGGAGACTCAGTTATACTTGTGATGTATGATGTTGAATAGTTTTGATTATACACCTATACGTAAGATATTTTGACCTTGGTGTCTAAATTTCACCACTTCGTGTCGTTCTAGAATGTATAATGCCTTTTCCAAAGCATTGGAGCTTGCCTTACCACTATCGACAAACTCTTTACGTAAAGTTTTGTATGCGGTAGACCAACCAATAGGTAATCGTCTTCTTAATTCTTGTTCGACTTTTTTGATTTCTGCATTCAATTGAACATCGTTGGTTGAACCCAATCCTTGATCCACTGCGTGCATGGTAGAAGCGGTGAACAACCGTATTGCTTCTTCAACGTGCTCTTCGGTTGCAACTGGAGATAGCCTTAATTTAGCCAATGATTCAGTGATACGTATTATTGCCTCCAATTGTCTAACGGTGATTGGAATTGAAGAACGTTCACTCATTTCATTCTCATTGATTTGTAATCTACGTCTGATTGAAACAAAATGAGAACTTAATCTTTCAGAAGCATCTGCTGATAATCGTGGCGCACATCTCAATTTCACATATTGGATAAATCTCTTCATCAAATCTATTGGTATCTCGCCTTCTTGTTGTTGTAAATCTGCTGACTTTGTACCTGCGTGAATGTTCATGACGTGTTGGGCAATGGAGATATCTCTATTTTCATTATGATCATCCTTGACGATAAATATCATATCAAATCTAGATAAAATTGTACTTTGAAAGTCAATGTTCTCACCAGGAGATTTGAACTCGTCGTATCTACCAAACACAGGGTTTGCAGCTGCCAATACCGATGTTCTTGAATTTAAAACTGTGGTTATACCTGCTTTCGCAATGGATATTGTTTGTTGCTCCATCGCTTCATGAATGGCAACTCTGTCTTCGTCTCTCATTTTGTCGAATTCATCAATACACACGACACCTCCATCTGCCAATACCATTGCACCACCTTCTAGAAAGAATTCTTTAGTTTGGTTATCTCTTTGAACCGAAGCAGTCAACCCAGCTGCAGACGAACCTTTACCAGAAGTGTAAACTGAGATAGGAGCTACTTTTTCAACAAACTTCAATAATTGAGACTTGGCTGTACCTGGATCTCCTAGTAACAAAACATTTATATCTCCTCTCAATCTCATTCCATCGGGTAATACTTTTTTGGATCCACCCATGAGTAAACACGTTATGGCTTTTTTGATATCGTCATTACCGTAAATTGCAGGAGCAATAGAATTGGCAAACACCTCGTATAAATTAGGCATTCTTGACAATTTCAAGAATTCTTCTTCTTCTTCTTCACTGAAATTGATCATACCTTGACTGTTTAAGTTTGTTTCTGATTGAATTCCCAATATTTTCAAGTATGGATCACGAATAGCAATGTTACTGGTGCTTGAATTACTTTGTTTTTGTCTCGATTGGAAAATAGAGTATATTCCAACAATGGTGACTCTTGTACCAGGTATGATTTGATTAGTTAAGTATCTATCAGCTTGTAATAATATATGTCTGGGCATCTCTCCAACAGGTACCATATCTGGCAGTTCTTGTAATTTCAAAACTTGTTGATCTACAAACGTAGACTTATCATGGACTATGACGTAGGAATCATTGGGACATTTATCGAGATTTGAATCTTGATTGTGCAGTCCTTGACATTTTTGAGGTAATTGAATAGCACCGAAACCAGGTTTGACTTTTATTTTCATGGTGTGTTTGCAATTCCTACATATTAATTGTACTTGAGTAGCTCTCGATGATAAAATTGATGCTGATATTATAATACCACTAACACGGATAATTTTGGAAATGTGCTCGGACTCTAAGTTTCTAATACTTATTTTATTTGAGTTTGAGTAAAGAATCAATTGACAAATGGGAAAATCTTGGGGCACTTCTTCATTAGATAAATAAGCTATTCTTTTGGCAATATCAGTTATGGCATTTTCAAATAGTGGGATCATTTCTGCAGGATCATCAGTCAATTTCTTATTTAATTCCTCATTGTATCCTATCAAATGTTCTGTGTCAACCTTGAGATAATAGTTATTGATTAATAAATTCTCTCTCAATTGGTCTCGATAGATAAATTGGGAATTTAATCTAAATTCCAAGATGAAAGATCTAAATGCTTTTGTGATTTCATTGAATGAGTTTTCTTCCGGCTGTTCACCTGGTAAGACTTGAGCACTGTATATATCTGGTCTTTCAAATGACATTGGATAAAAGAAAGAGGAAAACAAATGATGTAAATTTTTTGAATAATAAATATAGACGTGATTAATTAAAAGTCCTAATTAGGAAAATATGAAAAATTAATTTTTATTCTTCGCGTTTGGCACAGAATTTGGAAGTACGTGCAAATCAATCAATCCTAACGATGATCAAACGAAATTTACTGTTGAGTACAATTCTATGTTCTATACCCAAAAGGAACAAATTACCTCCAAGACCTAAATGGTTAATCAATGAAGACGAGATAAAGGAAAAATTCTTGAAAGGTGGTTCTGGCCCAGGTGGACAAAAGATAAATAAATCCAACTCTAAAGTTCAATTGACACATGTTCCCACTGGATTAGTGGTGACTTGTCAAGCAACGAGGTCTCAACAACAAAACAGAGATAAAGCTAGAGAATTATTAGCATTGAAGTTGGATGACTTGTACAATGGAGAAAACAGTAGGAATAACATAGTTCATGAACGAAAGTTGAAGTTGAGACAAAGTAAGATGAAGAAATCGAAAAGAAAGTATAACAAGTTGAATGAAAATGAAGAAACAATAATAGAGGAAGAAGAAGTGATTGATATTGATGAGGAGTTTGAAAAGTTTCTAAAGAGTGCAAAAGTTGAAATATAAAGATGTCGTGTAAAACATTCCAAATTAATTTGCAACCAATTTCAGAATTTACACAATGAGTGGTATTTCAACAGGAGCGATATTTGGATTAGTCATAGCTTCTTTTGTGATTATATTACTTATATTGTTTGTCATTGGATATATGATTTGTCCTTATTATGATTACTTTATCTATCCCACCAAGCGTGGTCAATTAAAGCATCGTAATGAACAATTATTAGATGAAGATCTAGAATTGAGATCATCAGTGGAAAACGATACACAAATGGCTCTCAATAGTTTTCCCATCAATGGTTCATCCACTTCCAAATTTAAAAAAAAGATTCATCTTATCACTAATGATGATTTATTATCCGACTTTAATAGTTTGTTGGAAAACTTTGATGAAATAAGTGGTCAAGTTAAACAATTAAATGCAAGCAAGAATTCAGACGATGAATCATTATCAAACAATACAATGTTAATACAAAAAATCAGTAACCATGAAAAGATTCAAAAAGTGTGTGACCCATTCTCAGAGAATTTTATTGTTTTGGGAGGTATTGTGGTTGTTGTAAATGAATTTCACGGTGTGAAGCTGAATGAGTTCAAATCATTACAAAAAGGTGATTTGCTAAGAGTTGTGAAATTTTACATCACTGATGACAATGAACATTGTAAATCTTTGAAATTAAATAAAAAGCAGTTAATATCCGATGCAGACCAAAGCAGTTTTGATGATTCAATAGATAAAGCTGACTCAGTACACGAGTCAGTATGGTGCACTGGAGTATTGTTGAATTCGTACCTCGAATTCGATGATGATCATTTATGTATCAAACTCAAGACAGAAGAGGGTAATCACGAGATTAATGAAATCGTGAAAGACTTTCCCTTGAAGGTAGTTTCATTGGAAACCACTGTTTTGAGGAATTACCGTTGAGATTAGAATCAAGTTTTTGAAAAACAAACTTCAACCAATATTATAAAAGGAATACAAATTAACTTGTTTGAGCTAGATTCTTCCATATTTCCAAATTCTTAGTTGCGTCTTTCCAATTTTCAACGAGTTTTGCATTATCATTTTTCAATTGTTTAATGATTGAACCTTGATCGGGATTCAAGTTTGTGATTATGTTGTTCAAATTATGGTATAGTTTGTAAGATTCATTCAAGCAAGGTCTAGTAATTGTAGAGCTATCTTCAATTTCATTCATGTATTTCTTTAATAAATCATCATTCATCTCAAATTGAATTGTGTCAGTTGGGTTTGGTAAACTGATATTATCAGTAGTTTTATATTTAATTTCATTCAAAGATTTATTAGTTAGATGAATAAAGGTTCTTAAGTTTTTAATGAAAAACACCAATTGACAATTTTCCTTTGTTATACTTTCAATAATGGAATAATAATTGATAGATGAATTATGTAGTTCATTTTGTAGTATTTTAGTTTCATCGAGGTCATTAACTGTCACCGGTTCATTTTCAATTATGGGATTGTTATTCTCAATGGAGATTGGTATTTGAAATTCCTTGCTTGACAATTGTGATTTATCTAGTAATTTATTTTTCAAAGTCTCAATCTCGATATGTTTCTTCTTCATTTCAACTTGATATTTTTTTTGTAGATCAATTGTATTTGATTTGAATTTGTCAATTTCTGAATTCAACCTCTTGTTCAGACTCTTGAGAGATTGGATCTGTGAGGTATATATGTTTTTATCAATTTTGTTATTTACTTGACTTTGGCTAAATTTAGTATTTTCAGTCTCCAATTGCTCGACTTTCGATTGTAGTTGATTGATTTGAGTGGTTTTCGATTGGATAATTTCATTCAATGACAATTGTTGGTTTCTGAAACTATCTAATTTGGAAATCAATAGATGAAATGTGTTTATAATATTTCGATCATTGTTATATAGTTGTTTAGTCAAATTTGAAAACTCGCTCTGATAATCCACACAGTTGAATAAAAGTTTCTCATTAGTATATGTTCTAGATTTCAATTCCGCATTCAAAGATGAAGCAGCGGCTTTGACGTTACTCAAATCTGTTGAGCTTATAGATACAGACATGATACAAAAGATAAACAAAAAAAAAGAAAAAAACACCAATCCAATTTTTCAACTGTAATTATATATATTCAAAGATAGAATTTATCTAATGAGCTTCCTCTTCAACTTCTTCAAAAACAAACCAGTCTTGAGTTTCTTTGGATTCTTGAGCAGCGTCTTTATTTGAAGCATCTTGAACTTCAACTTCACTTGATTCGTAAGCTTTTACTTCATCACTTGATAAATCTGATTGTGGGACGGATGGTTTTGAAGGTAATTCGAATTTCTTAACGGTTTGGTCAATTTCGTCTTGGCTTAAAGCTTTTGGTTTGAATGCTTTGATGTGTTGAACGTATAAATCCCCAATCAAGTTTGATCTTTGTGGAGTGATTGAAAATAATCTTTTAGATGACAAACGCTGGATGATTGTTAGTAGGTGATGGTTTATAACGTGAATTGTGTGAGATATAAATAATTAATGCCTCTGTTTACTTGAAATTACGGTTGGTAAATCTACCCTTATTTGCTTGATAGCTTATGCTATTGATAAATTGGTTTTTGATGATGGTGATCAAGATTTTTGATTGTTGGTACTCTTCCTCCTGTCAAATTTATGGCATAATACACAGTCATATATCTCTGCACACATGATCACATTTGCATTTTCAACATACAATTACTGGTCTGAACATTGTTTGAGTATATAAGTTGAATAGATTGGATTAGTTTATATCGTTGAATCTCTATTCAATAATTTTTTCCAACTGTATGGTGAAAAATTAACAGTGCGAATCGCATAATAGAAAATTGAGTATGTCGTGTAGAATTGCTAGAATTTCCAAAGTATGGAAAATATGTTTTTATTGGTCAATGAAAAGTACATCCAAACATTCATAGTAGATTTACATATTTGACAAACATTTGAATATAATATAACAAAATGCCTAAATACTATTGTGATTATTGTAAATCATACCTTACACATGATACTATGAGTGTGCGGAAGTCGCATTTGATAGGGAAGAATCATATTAAGAATTATTGTAATTATTATGAAATGAAGGCTAAAGAATTGGGAATATGGGATAAGGAATTGGATGATGATAAAAAAACGAGGGTGACTTTAACAGATTTGAATAGAAATGTACCACCTATTGAAGAAATATCTCATAATAAATACAATAATAAAGATTTGAATGATAGTGAGTTTATGTTACCACCACCAAATCGATTAAATGGTTTACCATTCCCTCCAAAATCAATATATTGCAATACAAAGGAGTTTCAAAAGGCTATATATAGAAATTTGGCTTCAAGGGGAGAATAATTTGAGTATTTATTTGTTTATAGACAATGTTGCGAAAAATAATGAACGTTATGAAGAGATTTTAAAGTTAATCAATGTAGAAATGTAGTTATAACTTATACATATACATGTAAACGTATATGACAAGTACAAATTTTTATTTGATGACAATTTTCAGTATTCAACTATAAATCGGCATCATCTTCATCTGGTAATGGTAAAGCGGTGGCTTGTTCCATTTCTTGTTGGTATTTTTGCATCAAGTCAGCATCAACTTGAACTTCTGGTGGGGCCAAAGCTGGAGAAGCAACGAATTCCAATTGAGGGTTACCAACCAATTTTCTAGCCAACCATAAGAATGGTTTTTCGAAGTTATAATTTGATTTAGCTGAGATATCATAGTATTGTAAGTTTTTTTTTCTATGGAAAGTGATGGTTTTGGCTTTAACTTTTCTTTCTTTGACATCGACCTTGTTACCACACAATACAATTGGGATGTTTTCACAAACTCTAACTAAATCTCTATGCCAATTTGGAACATTTTTATAGGTAATTCTGGAAGTGACATCGAACATGATGATACCACATTGACCGTTAATGTAGTAACCATCTCTTAAACCACCAAACTTTTCTTGACCGGCGGTATCCCAGACATCGAATTTCAATTCACCAAAGTTGGTGTGGAAACCTAAAGGATGGACTTCGACACCCAAAGTAGCAATGTATTTTTTTTCGAATTCACCGGTTAAATGTCTTTTGACAAAAGTGGTTTTACCTGTACCACCATCACCGACTAAAACTAATTTGAAAGTTGGAACTTCTTGAGCCATTGTTTATTGATTATTAATGTAGTTAGATTTGAAAATAAAAAAGTTGTGAAACTGTAAATAGGAAACTTCGAGTTATGGAAAAAGGAGAAACGTAGTTGTAAATTGATCTAGTTCTTCCTTAATGATATTTGAATTGATTGATGATATGAGAATTCAAATGTAAAATGGATTTGATGATATCTTTCAAAAGTTGAAATTAAAAATCGATGAGAATTTTTTCTTTGATTTTTTTTTTTTATTTTTGAATTTTTGATTCTTTGAATTTTGAGTGTATTTTTTTTGATTTTTCAATGTCGTCAATTTCTTGTCAATGGCAAGGTGAATTTGATAGCAAGACATTTTGTTTATAGTTAAGCAACTACCAAGTGTATGTTTATTTTTTCATTTTGGTGGAATGATCTTGATTTATTAGCCAGTGTTACACTACTGCTAGCTATAAAGATCATTACACGATATGAAGTATAAAACACATTCTACAACCACAAACAAGCATTCATTTTTGCTATCATTGGAAAGTGTAGAATTTTGAATATAAAAGTTGGTTTGAGATTGAAATCTACTTTTGATTTAAGGTATTATTTTAAGCGGTAGAATTAATTCTGAAACCACGCGCGGTATGTATTGACTTAAGGTTTTGATTACAATTAAGCTTTTCAAGATACACATACATTTGACTCGTTGAAAGTTTTATCGTAGTTTAGTCATTTGCAATTACCATATTTCAAACACTCTTTGTGTTTTGTCAGTTTAGATTTATAAATATGCAATGAAATTCAAACATTGTGCATAAAGTAATGAGTAAATGAACAAGTTGAAATATTTGACAACAATGTAGATCAAAAGTTGGAAACATGCAAATCGTATAGCTTCTATACTGTCTATTATTGTGTTGATTGGAAATGTCTTAGTATCTACAGATGGAAAGGTGAGGGAAAAGGATTATTTACATAAATTGTTGTATACGGAGTATATAGAGTGGATATGGTCAATAAGGATTATGTATAGTAATTAGTTAGCGTGTAGTAATTAGTTAATATGTTAATATATAGGAGAGGCAAAAACAGTTTGAATTAAAGTTATGTAATACATTACATAATAAAAAGTGTAAAAGCGTGTGTCGAGTTTTTTTATTTTTTATTTTTTATTTTTATTTTTATTTTTATTTTTTATTTTCCAAATTTAAATTTTTTCTGTTTACCAAAATAAAATGTTAATACATTACATTTACATTTACACTAACTAATAATAACTGTTAACTATTTATACTACTTTGAAATTTTATTACCAATTATTATTTATTTAATTTTTTCACCTTCAATTTACAACACTTTTTTTACAACAACCATATATTCGACCCACTTCCCTTTACTATTACATTAACCATCTTATCATCTACCATCTACCACAGTTACAATCTTCATCTACCTCATTTACCCACTGCATACCTCATTTTTTACTCTCTTTCCACTCGTTTTTTTATTTCACCATTTCATTCTATCAACCTACCTATCGCCATTTCATGTATCATCAACTTCCACCACTGTATTACAATAGTAACAACACCTCTAAAAACAACAATTCCAATTCCCATCCTAATACTCGACATTCTCAACCGAACCACCATCATCATCATCACCACCACCACCATATACCCCCACCTTTACATTTACCTCCTAACCAACACCAATACCCCCTCCACCAAATCCCCCAACAATACACTCCTATAGATTTAAACTATGGTCATTCAATGATTCCCTCTAATTTATTAATTAGCTCACCTTATTTCACTCCTCCTCCATCTTCATCTACCCAACACCCACCACCACCCCAACCACCCCAACCACCCCAACTACAACAACAACAACAACAACAACACCAATTTCATCAATATTCAGAATACCCCATTCCTCCTCCACCAATTGTGCCGTCTTCTTCCTCATCATCTTCATCTGCTCCTCGTCATAATTCAAATTATCCAGTTCATTCATCACCCAAATTCTCCAATTCTTCTAAATTTAAAAATAGAAACAATGGTTACAAATCGGATTCTTCACCTCAATTAACTAAAATCACTAATTCAAATTTCTCAAATAATAACTCAGTCAATTTCAACATTGATCAAATGAACATTTCCAGAACTATTATACTTCGAAATTTGAAAAATGATATCAAATTGAATGATATTTTGAACTTTATTGATTATGGTCCAATTGAATATTGTAAATTGATTACTAAAGAAGACAAAAATGTAAAATTGTGCTTTATAACATTTATCAATTCAAAAATTCTGATCAATTTTTACTTGAAGTATACTAAAAATTTAGATAATTTCAACCAATTAAAGAAAAGTTTGAATTCAGAAAATTTGAAAGTTCAATTATATAATAATAATAATCAATCTTCAGATTTTAATAGACAAGATTTGATCAAGTTGAAAACTTTGAATTATATATTGGATTTCAAAGCTACAAGATCGGTGAGTTTGAAATATGTTAGAAATGATGAGAAAAGCAATGGTGATATTGAAAAATTGATTCATGAAGGATGTGCTGAGAATGGTGATATTGAACAATTCATATTTGAAGATGATTTCGTCAATGTTCATTTCACATCAATCAGTTCAGCCATTAAGACTTTTGAAAAATACAACAAGATAATCAAGGATATTTCAAACAGTGATTGCAAACCTGATATTGAATTCACCACTGTTTCATTCTCAAAAGATAGATGTGATCGAACAGAAATAGACGAGACAGAAACTAAAGAAGAAGGTTTAAAACAAGGAGAATCTTCAGAAGTAGCAAGCTCAATAGAATCGTCAGAGTTGGAGCCGGATTCTCAACCTCAAAATGACAATTCTTCCGCTGAACTAGTAGAGGACCCTTTAAGTCCTACATCCTCATATGTTGAGCCGGCATCATACTTATATCATCAAGAGTTCAACAATTCTACCATCAGCAATGAGGGTTATTCCGTTATTTCAACAAATTCAAGATTTAACAACAATCCTGTTCCATTTGATTACTTCAACCATTCTAATTCTTCTTTAATTCTACCCAATTTTGGCTTTGATAATAACAACAATTATCCTAATTCCAACGTTTATAAAAATATAGGCAATCGTTCAATCTATCTTGGGAATTTACACCCTCATACCACAATCGAAGAGATTGCCAATAATATAAGAGTGGGAGGATTAGTCGAATCAATCAGACATCATCCAGACAAGAAAGTTTGCTTTGTTACATTTGTTGATGCCAATGTAGCTTATAGGTTCTATACCAATCATCAAACACTCCATCAATTGGTGATCCATGGATATGATGTGATTGTCGCATGGGCAAAACAAAATAGTGGACCGTTATCTAGAGATATTGCATTGGCTGTGACTGCCGGCGCTTGCAGAAATGTTTATATTGGAATTAAGTTGATCAAAAATGAAACAACTGATGGTACAACTCCCAAACCAAAACCAAAATTACCCAATGAAGAAGAATTAAGAAGAGATTTTTCAAAATTTGGAGAAATGGAACAAATCAACTTTTATCATAATAAGGACTGTGGGTTTTTAAACTTTTTGAACATTAGTGATGCTATTAAATTGGTTGATACTTTTCAATCAAACAATGAAGACGAAGCTTTGAAAAGATTATGTAAAATTTTCAAATGTGATGAACTGAACGACGAAGTGAAACAATTTTATGACAAATATAAACAATTCAAAATCAGTTTTGGTAAGGATCGATGTGCAAATAATCCCAAATTCTCATTTCAAAAACGATTCGATCATGAAAATGGGAATGGTAATTCCACTTATAAATATTTTCAATCTCAATTACATCAAAATGTCAAGAATCGAAACCAATGGAAAAAGAAATCACCGGAAACAGAAAATGTTGATGAGAAAGTCTTGGTTGAAGAAGAAAAGAATGTAATTAATGAGGAAGCAAAGAAAGTCTTTGGAATTATAAGTGGTGACAAGGGTGATTTATCGGATGTTGATGAAAATCAAGAACAGGAAAATGGTCAAGATGAAAACTTCAATGAACAAGAGGATTCAGATGACTCAGATGATGAAATCTCAATCATTATTGACTCAGACACTTCATCCATCAAACCTTTTGACTCAACGTCTACATCAATCAATAATATGAAACAACCCAAAAAATATAAGAAAATCTACCATAACAATTATTCCAATCTTTCATTCAACACATCGAGAAACTCATCCACTAGTTCATTTTGCCAATTCCCCGTCTTGCCACCACAACAACAACAGCCTATAATCAAGTATATTCCAGTGTTGACAACCAATTATATCCCACTGCAACCACCTCAAAGTTACTCTTTCTCAGGCTCAGACGTGATGAATAAATACTTGAATCGAATGCATCAGGTTGATCCTTTAATTTATCAAACTCAGTTCCAACCAAATAATTACATTCAAAGTGAGTATCAACCTTATAATAATGGTTACAAGAAGTATAATGATAAAAAGAATAATAAAAAGTAGATTCTAGAATTAAATAAATGAAATCTTGTCTATTTTGTATTGTAAACTTTAGATGTAACACTAATAATTAAGTTCAAATCTTGAAGTATAGGGCTCAACAGATATATGATGAGATGAATGTAAAATTTTCACTTCGTAGCGTTCAAATATGACGTTTAATTTCTTGAATATATGGGTTTCCTGTTTTGAAAGGTGCAGTATTGAATTTGCAACTTTTAGTTGAACCTTTATCAATTGTTTGTCTTGCAAAGGTACAGAATCTTGAACTTTCAACTTACTTGAACCCTTTTCATTTGTTTATCTTGGAAAGGTGTAATGTCACAAGATTGCTCCACTTTAGTTTAGATATTTACTATTACGGTCTTGTAAAGGAGCAAAATATTTCCACATTCCTTCATAATTCTCAATTTATAATTTCCTCGAATTGTGATGGAGCAAAAAGTCAAGATTGTAGAACTCAATATCTTGTCTAATCTATATTTGTAAACTTATTGACGCATATGTGCCTAACACAGTGCACATTATCGATAAACCAATTCCAACCTTCATCATTCTCAAATTTTGTTTACCTATCTCAAACTTATTCAATTTTGCATAAAATAGTAATGGTAATGTCAAACACACCGTATAACATATAGCGCTCCCCAAGAACGACATCAATTTTCCAAACGAGGTGAATATCAATGAGATAGTAAGCAAAAGACCACAGAATAAAACTCGAGATATCACGAGAAACACCATGCTTTCACTCTTACTGATTTTCAATAATGATTCATAAGTGGTGATTATTGGTCGTACAACCAATGGCAATTTTGAAATTGAAATCATCCCCATCAAAATGAATAAAACCGTGTTTATAAAATCTGGATAGTTTGAATTCAGCATTAGGTTTTTTATAATTGAGTCATTCACTTCATCTCCAAACATTAAATACCCACTGGACCCAATTAAGAAATTTAGAAACGTCACGATGGAAAATGAACTGTTTGCGCATGATGCAAATTTCTTGGGGTGTCTCATGTCCCTATACAATTCGGGAAACACTGGTGCACCTCCGTATATGACTAAATACAATCCCATGCTGAATAAAAGATTTTGAATACTAGAAGGAAACATTTGTGTTTTTGAGTAGTTTATCAATGACCCTGGTTGATTGAGGTTGTCGAATCCACAAATGAAGATTAAAATGATGATCCCTACCGTGCTTATAATTCCCAATAAACTCAAGAAGGAAAGTATATTCAATGGTAATAATGTTAAGAAGAATAATCCAATGGTGATTAATACTTTTAAATGTATTTTATTTTCATATATGATGCTGAATGAATCGGAGAATAGAATGATCAATGATAATGAAGCTCCAAATAGATCAGATATGAAAAAAGCCGTGACTAATAATTGAACTAGCCTACCCCCGTAACTATAGGAAATATCACTATAAGTCATTAAATTATGATTCTTTTGCAAGATTGATCCAAGAAACTTTGCTGTTATGTTTGTAGATAATGAAGACATGATAAGGAGGGCTATTCCAAATACCCATCCCGATAATTTAAATGCAAATGGTAAGGATAATACCCCGATACCCATAAGGGTGTTAATAGTGTTGAAGATTGTTTGAGGAACAGTTGAATTGCCTGTGATTAAGATGGAAGAAGTCCTTCGGTGGTGAATCAAAGTCGACTCTTCATTGCTTTCTTGTCTTTGATCATGAACACTATTGTCAATGATCATTTCCTCGTCTGGGGATAGACAAGGTGATAAACTTTCTGTATGTTCAATTTGATCACTCTCTAACAACGTTGAACCAGCATATTGTTGAGCTCGTGAATACGACGATGCAAAATTATTCAATGAATTGGCTCCTCCATACTCTAAAAACGAGCGACGCCTACTTTTGGACCCTGGAACTTGTATTGGTTGTGACTCGTTCGACGACTCTATAGATTTAATAGACATCGACTGCAGTGTGAACTATATATCATGAAAATTCAAGATTGAGAATTTGAGATTTCAGATTTGCAAAAGAAAAAAAATCTTTTGATAATCGCCCGATAACAGATTTAGTAGATGAAATGTTGATATTGTAAACAAATTAGGCTGACAATTGATAATTGTAACCCTTGTAATATCTTTCATCCCATTGTTGAGATAGTATCACTAGCATTCTCAAAGTGAGATCTTGAAGGTTGAAACTGACATTGTCATCCACTTTCCCAATTGGGAGATAGCCGTAAATCTTGATTTTTGAGATGAATGAGCAATTATTTTATTTCAAGAAATATTTTCAGCATCTTTGAAAAGTTTTGAGTATTATATTAAAGCATTTTAAAAGGAAAACGACCGCCTTACTCCACAAGTCAAGAAAGCTGAGGTAATTTTTTCATCCACTTCAACTGCAGCAAAGTCTTCAATTACATCAAAATTTCTTGAGATCATGCAAGATACATCATACAAGATACATGTCAAATATAATAGAGCTACGTATGTGAGATGATGATCATGTCACCTCAGATAAAGTAGAATGAAGTTAGATATCAAACATCGCCGTAATTCCTCTTGTATTGGGATTGCAAACACCATCAAATATACTAAAAACAAATGCTCACGTGTATAAAATAAATTGTGTGACTTTTCATCGATTCAGTTCTAGAAGTCAACTATGTCAAAGGGTTTCACGGTAATAACTAAAAATAAGGATGTGTTTGTTTCTTTTGAATAATGAAATGAAGACTTATCTTTTGCAAGAAGAAATGAAAGTTGAATATTTATTTTTACTTTTTTGATTCATCATCACCATGTGTTTCTACATGGATTTACGTGAAAGGACATCATAATATGTCCATAGCAAGGAAGATTAATATTATTTAAGCCCATTTCGTTAGGAAGCAGAATCTACATAGCCTGACATATTGATCTTATAAAACTTGATAATTTTGTTGATTGATTTGCGGTGAATATGCACAAAATCAATTAGGAATTTTTAGTATAGATCTTATGTATATCGTGTAAAATTTGACACATAAGGAATTTTGCACTGCTACCCCCACAAAACACACAAACAAACCAATAATTGAACAGTCACAAACACAAGCAATTTCAAACGTTCATCATTTTACTCAATATCAAGTATTGACAATGTTTGACAGAAATCATAACCTTTTGACAAGATCTTACGTGCAGATTTATAAGCGAAAACATTATCGCGCAAACGATGAAGAATAAAAAAAAAAAAAGCTTAATTGTATCGTAAATTTCACTTTACAAGAAAACAAAGCCAAGTTTCACCTGACTAGAACGTTAATGGTTGGTCCCCATCCAAGCGATTTGTAATTTCTCAGCTGTTTCTTTCCCACAAGAATGCGATCAATTTGTTGACAATTTAGAATTGAAAATAGATATACCACTTTTAATGAATGAACATTTCACACATGACTTTCAAGTGTTATAATTAGTCCTACAATTAGCAATTGAAGAGATGAAAATGATACTATCATTATTTCCTATAACTTATAATAATCTACATCAGTGAAGACTCAATAATAATACCATCATCAAAAGTTAACAATGATATTGACAACAACTTTTTTCCTCTCTGGATGTATTTTTGGTTGGTTTATTATAAGTCAACTATGAAGGAGAGGAAAAATTTTCATTTACAATAGTAGAAATATGTCATGCGATCATAGCTTTGTTTAGAGATCTTATTATCTTCACTTCTTCTACAGGCTTCTTATTACAAACTTTAAATACGATTACTGGAATTATGATTTTAAAGCTAGTTCCACTTTGTCAATATACATTCAAAGGTTGGTATATATAAATTTCACTTAACACATTCCTTAGTTTACAGACTTCATCTCTTAAGATGGTTTATTTTATTTTTATTTTTATTTATTTTTTTTCATTTTTATTTTTATTTTTTTTTTTTATTCTTTTTTTAATTTGGTTTTGCATCTTGTATGTATAAATAATTTCCCCTTAGAAACAAAGACAAAGCTAGTCTTAAAATTTAATATTACGAATAGCATTTGTATGTTAAATAATAAAATAATCCATCTAGACAAAATTAAAAAATATCATTCATTCATAGTCAATTAACAATCAAAATCTATATTCCTTTTTTTTTTTTTTTTTTTTTTTTGTTTTTTTCTTTCCTGTTTATATTTTTCAATTTTCAAATTTTTAAATATCTATTTTATTCCTT